>PVIY010022549.1:0-40670 GCA_004026745.1 Myrmecophaga tridactyla
TTTTTCTGATTTTTTTTATTTCTTTCTCTAAATCGATGCAAATGTTCTAAGAAATGATGAATATGCAACTATGTGATAATATTAAGAATTACTGATTGTATATGTAGAATGGAATGATATATTAATGTTCTTTTGTTAAGTTTTTTAATTAATAAAAAAGTTAAAAAAAAATGTCTTGGGATGGGGTCAAGAAGACTGTGTGCTATAAAAGCTCTCCAGGGATTCTAATGTATAGCCAGGGCAACTAACCCCAGGCTTATATCTAACACTTAGCACTGGATTGTTTTGCTCTCATAAATGCATCTTTCCTCTTCATTTGTGAATTTTCAGAGAAAAGAGGCCTACTCCCCCCTCTTCTTCCTTATTATCTGTCTCTTGGGTTTCTATGGACTCTTAGGGGATATACTTTAAGACACATCCTTCTCACCCCTTCCTCCTGCTCTCCAAGTCTAAACTCAGCCAACATTAGTCAACACTGTGTGGTATGTGGTGGGGCCATAATTTGAGTCAATCTTTGCTCACCAATGTAATTCACATGTGTCATATATACTTGGTAGGCTAGTGGGGTGGGTTGACCAGATGTCTGTTTATATGAGGGAGAAGTTTTCATTTTTGGCCATGGAGGAAGTTAGGAAGCAACAGAAGTAAATATTTAGAACTACATGCCAGAGCCAACATTAGGAGGCCATGGTGAAGATAATAAAAAAGATTAATAAAAAGATTATTTGGATACATGAGTTCAGGGCCAGGGTGTTTAAGACAAAATATGTTCCTGTAACCCTGTAGCTCACCTTTCATTAAATACTGCAAACTGAACTTCTCTCATGCTCTGGGTACTTTTTTCCCCTCATTGGTATTTGTGGTTTCTCAAATGCTTTGTGGATTTGATGGTTGTGATTGTGGGAGGGAATCAGCAACACCTAGAGCTCAAGAATGGAATTCTACTTTCAACTGATACATTCACGGCGACACTTTTTATCTTAGACAACCTTTACACATGCAGGTTCACACATGCACAGAAAAACTCTGTGCATGGAGGTCTTACACCCACTCAGGTACACCCTTTCCTGCATGGGGCATGTACTAGATAAGGTAATTCTTTGTATCTGACCAACTCTACGCAGCTACAGGTTGGTCACAGTTTTGAAGGAATACTTCATTTCTGTTGTTCTCTTATACAAATTACAAGAATTACATACCCAGTCTTCTACTTTCCCGGTGTCTTCTTGAGCATCTGTTTGCTTATTGTCTCTCCAGGACAACATCTGGTCTCTGTGGGTTGTGTTTAGCGGTTTTGCTTCAGGACACATCCATGTCAGTTTGCCTGCTTCCTGAGAAGCCATTTCCTGGTTTGTGAAAAAGCACAAGCTTGAAAATATTGTTTGACTGCTGCGGAACATTTAGTATCTTCCCCCAAATACATAAAACTTCAGACTGTCCATTCTACATCATATTCATTCTTCCCCACCATCCTTTAAATCTCTGTTCTAATCAGTCGTTTGGCATAAATTCCACAGTAGACTTGGCTTGACAGGCTCACTGTCAACAGTGACAAAGGTGGCTTATAATGTCAATAGTGCTTGTTACAAATGTCTTGGCTTGACTCATATCTGTTTTATTCTGTATTTAATGAATGCTTGATTTCTGAAGGCTGGAAATCAATGTCCAATACTGAATATGACCTTATAGTATGCGGTGGAGTCATAGTTGAGTCTAAGCTGATCCACCAATAGGATTTAAATATATCATGTATGTTTTGTGGGTACATTTGGAGTGGGTCAAAGAAATATGCTTCTTGGTTTGCTGGCTGGCTTTCCCATGGCTAACTGGCCTTGATGCTCCTTTGCTTGTCTTCTTTCCTGGATTTGTTCATCTCTTTCTTTTGTCTCTGATTCTTAAAAGTCGTAACACTCCCTCAGGACTTCTGAGCACTTGGTGCCCTAAGAAGTTTCCTCTTCGAGTTCAGTGTGAGTTCAGAGCTTGGAAAGGGATGCCTATGATTGTATCTTATCTGGTCTGACAGCTTTCATGCCATGAGGTTCTCTCTCTGATGGAAGGGCTAATACTGAATAGGCAACAGGACTATCTCTTTCACAATGGATTCTTCTGAAGCAGTCACAACAATCTGTCTGGACTACTTTCCAGCTCTAGCCAGAGGTTGAAGAGGACAAATTCCAGACATGGACTTCTGGTCTCTTTGTGTCTCAAAGATTTGGGGCTGGTGTGGCACTTGCATCAGTGCCCTGCCTTTGCCCAGGAGTTGTCACATATGTGCATGAATGGTCTGCGGTAATGACAGTGTATGCTGGAAGCTTGCTGGGTGATGAACCTATTTCTGCATTTATGAGATGCTTTTCAAAATTAGCCTTTAATTCAATAATTGCCCCTTCCTCTCAGGGTCAGTTGGCATAGCTGTGGAGAAAATAGCCCCTATTTCCTGTCACTGGAGGAAATTGGTAAAGATGTTAGTTTTTCCTGTTCAGCCTGGAGAGAGGCACAAGGGTCTGTGGGCTCAGCCCTGAGCATCTGAATCTCATGGAGATGTTTCAGCAAGTGTGCTGGGAGGACATATGCTTGGAGCTATTTTTCCAGAGTTGGGAAAGTACTTTATTTCATTCATTCCTTTGTTTGATGTGATTGAGGGTGCTAATGTGTGTGAAAGGTACGGGGGTGGGTAGCAAAGATGGAGTTTTATTAGACATTTCCACCCTTAAGTCTTGAGAGAAAATACACACACATACACATACATATTCTCACACACATACCACACACTCATCAAACACCCAATAAAATAGTGGCATGAACAAGAAGAAAGCAGCCCCAGAGGCTTATCAGGCTGGGTGAGGGGTGCCACCGGTCTATACAGCTAAGCCCCTGGATACTGCCGTGAGTGAGTCTGCAGCCCTATATTCATTCTAACTGTTCTAGCTGTGAGCAGAAATCAGCACGGAGAAGGAAAATGAATATTTTTATGCTTATGTCAAATACCAGGATCCTGGAATTCAGAAAACAGCGGTCCATAGGTTTTTGCATCAATAATGCAAAATTCAGGCATGTCTCTGCTGAAAGCCTTTTGAATGTCTCCTGCAGTTTCTGGGGCTTTGGTCCAACAAAAGATGTATTTGCTGCTAATGACTTAGTTTCCAAATAAAAGCAATAGATGGCCTCAGTTTACCTGGTGCCATGTGATCCCTGCCCTCTGAGGGAACTGCAATTTCAGGAAGGAGCTCTGATTCCACTGCAATGGTGCCTAGTACAGATGCTACTAGGTGGGGAGATGTGTGGGAATGGAGGGATTAGAGGACTGAGATGTAGATAACTTTGAATCATGAAGCTACTTCTGTCTGGCAGAGGGGCAGGAGTCTCTGAACCTCTGTGATGTTGAGCTGCACTAGCAGATCAGGCAAAAAAGACTTTGGTCCTGGGCCTTCTCCACTGGCCCTCGTGGGTCTTATGCCCGGGGTGGAGAAGAGCAGAGTTTGGAAACAGGGAGGAAGAGAGGCTGGTTTCTTGGGTGTGCTTTTGAATGATCTACATATTTCTAGAAAAGACAGAAGGCCAGTGCCTACCCACCCACCCTCAATGGGGAGCGCATCTCAAGGGGGTTCCAATTTGTGATCTTTTATTTATGCACATAATCTGCTTGGCTCTATCTTTGGGAAATTACTTCTATTTAGTGCCCTTAATTGCTTAAATTGCTGAGGGTTTGCTGCATTTTAAAAAATCCAGTAAAGGAAATGTGGAAAGATTGACAGCAAAATGTTTCTCAGGTGAAAATAATCTTCATAGATTCAGCAACCCAATTTCATCTTGTAAGTACTGAATCAGGAGGTTCAGGAAATAGCTGAAAATCTGTTGGTTTTTCCTTTGTTCATGAACAGAAAACAATAGAAATAAAAATAGGAGTTACGCTCTTTCAAACACATACAATGTGTTAAGCACTCGGAATCTTACATTAAGTTTAACAAAGATGGCAGTGACGGTAATTCTGTCCCCGGGGGATTCTGTGAATCGAAGAACTTGATCCTCTGAGATCACTCAGGGTGCCCAGGGAAGCCCATCCATAGATGATATGGAAAGTTCCAGAAAGAAGCCTTCCCCACACCTCCACTGTAAGGAAACTCGGGTCTCTCTGCTCAGAAATTCTTTTTAGTTGTTCTTGGTTGCCACACCTGAGGAGGAAGCTGAACACAGAGGTTTTGGGGACCTCTCAGCCTGTAAGCCCACAGAACTGTCATGGACCCTCAAACCTGAGAAAGTTGGAGCTGCAAAAATGACCACTACGGCAGGTCAAGGGGACCTTTCAAACTTGGCTTGGATCCCCAGCTGCAACACTTGACCATCTCTAACTGTGCACGTAAGGGGCTGTCTTCTTTCTTATTTACACTTTCCATCATTAGAATTTGCAGACCTCTTTTCAGGCAGTATCTGTATTGTTCATTTCAGCAAATCAGCATTGTGTCCTGTTCACTTGTTCATAGTTCCACCACTTGCCTGTGATCAATGCATCATTGTAGGAGGGCTTAAAGCAAACGTCCTGAGCCAAAACCACCAGCCTTCACTAGTGATGACATCTGCTGGGGAAGGGATTGGCACCATCTGCCAGGGGTTGGCCCATCTGCTCATGATCCCATTCCCAGTGGAACGCTCTGGGATGCTCCATCTCTGAGGCATATCGGGAAATGCATGAGGCTCTCTGGTTGCCACAGGGATGTGGGCAGCAGGGACAGGGATTGGTCCTGTTCACAAAGAATTCTCCCACATCCTGCATGCGTTTTGTTCTCTCAGTGGGCACTGGTCTAGCTGAAAACATTTTGGCAATTAACTGAGCCTGGATCCCAACTGTTCTCTGTTTCAATACCAAGGGTCTTTTGCACAATTCCGATGGGTGCTGACTTTTCCAGGGAACATCTACTGTGTGACAAACACAGAAGCCTGCATTTTATGATGTTCAGAAATTCTCTAGGAGTTGTTTACATTATTCTGATCATGGAAAATCATTATCACCTATGGCAACATCTCTCATGTACCTGAGTTGCCCTACAATATGCGTATGATGATGTGCAGTCATAGCTGCCTCTTCCTGGTACGTCTGTGTGAAGATACAAAGCATCTGGCCACTTCATTATGTCTTTTAGGCTAGCCATCCTTTTGTGCATTCCCAGATGGAAAACTATAGTATTTTGTACATTCTTTTCCACGCATTTCTCCAAAGAATTGCATTTAGGGCATTGGTGTTTGTTTTTCATGTTTTTGATTTGTACTTTTTTTCTAGGAATGTAATTATATTGTTGATTGAAGTAAGGTTGTACTTGATTTTGCATAGAACCTTAGCAAGAGTTTTCCCATTTTGAAAAATCAGCTCATGGGAAAAAATGATGCCTAGGAAAATTTGAGTCACCAATACAAGACACTTGAATCAGCTTGCATTTTTAAGTGTCAGATTCAATGGTGATTCCTCCAAATAGAGGTTTGAACATCTCATGATTTTATTGTCTTTTAGTGTACTTGTGCTTATTTACAAATTGAAATGTGTTTTTTATTACAAATGATTTCTTCTCATCTCTCCCTTAACTTATAGTTAGGGAATTATAATTCAATTAAAAAAATTATGCTGGTAGAGTATATTATCCATGGCGAGCAGTACAAGATAGTAAAAGGGTTTCATCAAAAGTTTGCTCTAAAAAGGATCTGATAGGGGAATCTTAAGGGCAGTGAGTACCTGGCTTAAAACTAGTCCCTCTGCCTCAAGCTGCTCCCGTGTCAGTAAGGGCAAGGGCTCTCCCTATTAGGCTTTTTCCTTAGACGGCCACATGACTCGGCTCGAGGTCAATGCATCAAAGACAAATTAGAAGTTTATCTACTGATTAGTTTATCTGAAGGTCAGCTTCTGTCTAGGTGTTTTCATTTCTATTTAAATGTTCTATATTCCTTCTGTATTAAAACACACACACACAACACATTTGCCTTATCTCTATCTTTTAGTAAATATATACACAAATTATTAATAAATATATACACATTAACTAAATTAGTAATAATAATTAAATTATCAATTAAAACACACTTTATTTTCTAAAGCATTTAGTTAACTGGAGAGTGATGCCCTATTGCCCTGAAGCCCTGAAGTGTGTATTTCCTGATAACAAGGACCCATTCCATAAAGCCACAAGTCAGGAAATTAACACAATCATCATACAGTCCCCCTTCACACACTTTGATTATTCCAATAATATTTTTTATAGGTTGTGTCAGTTAGATTCAGTTGTCAACTTGGCCAGGTGAGCATACCTAGTCTTGTTGCTGTGGACATAAGCCAATGGTATGTGAACCTCATCTGTTGCCAATTACATCTGCAGTCGGCTAGGAGGCGTGTCTGCTGCAATGAGTGACGTTTGGCCTAACTGGCTGGCGCTTAAATGAGAGAACGCAACGTAGCACAGCCTAAGCAGCTTGGCATTCCTCATCCCAGCACTTGCAGCTCAGCCCAGGCCTTTGGAGATGCAGAAAGAAATTACCCCGGGGAAAGTTGTTGGAACCCAGGGGCCTGGAGAGAAGACCAGCAGAGACCATTCTGTGCCTTCCACGTAAGAAAGAACCTCTGTGGAAAGTTAGCTGCCTTTCCTCTGAAGAACCAACAAAATAAATCCCCTTTTATTAAAAGCCAATCCGTCTCTGATGTGTTGCATTCCGGCAGCTAGCAAACTAGAACATAGGTCCAGGATCTAGTTTGGTGTCACGCTTTGCATTTGGTTGCCATGCCTTTCTATTTCCCTCATTATGGAATAGTTCCTCAGCTTTCTTCAGTTTCTTCAGTTCCTCTATTTTCTTTTGTTATGTCATCTTTCCTAAGGGTAGAGGCCGGTTACTTAGTAGACTATTCCCCACTTTGTGCTTGTCTGATATTTACTCATAGGTAGATTTTGGTTATGCATTTTTTGGCAGGAATGTCACAGAAGTGGCTTGCATTCTTCTCAGGGCATTGCTCAGGAGGCATATTGATTTAGTTTCCTAGGCTGCTCCAAGCAAATATCGTGACATGGGTCAGGTTTAAACAGTGGGAATTTATTCATTCACAGGTTTGAGGCCAGGGAATTGTCCAGATCAAGGCATCACCAACGCGATGCTTTCTCCCCACTGGCTGCCGGGGATCCTGGCAAGGTACCTAGTGGCATCTGCTGGTCTCTCCCTTCCCTTCTGGGCTTCGTTCATATCAGCTTCTTGCTTTTGTGATTTTCTCTCTCTCTTTCTGAATTTTATTCTCTTATAAAGGACTCTGATAAGAGGATTAAGACCCATCTTGAATGAGGGGAGAAACACATTAACTGAAGTAATTCATCAAAAGGTTCTACTTATAATCGGTTTCCCTTCACAAGAATGAATTAGATTTAAGAAAGTGTTTTTCTGGTCTACACACCACTTCAAACCACCATACACATCGTTCTAGCTTGCTAGCTGCCAGAATGCAATATACCAGAATTGGAACAACTTTTAAAAAGGGGAATTTAATAAGTTGCTAGTTTACAGTTCTAAGGCCAAGATAATGTCCCAATTAAAGCAAGTTTATAGAAATGTCCAATCTAAGGTATCCAGGGAAAGATACCTTGGTTCAAGAAGGCCAGTGAAGTTCAGGGTTTCTCTCTCAAGTGAGAAGGCACATGGCGAACACAGTCAGGGTTTCTCTCTCAGCTGGAAGGGCACATGGCGAACATGGCATCATCTGCTAGCTTTCTCTCCTGGCTTCCTGTTTCATGAAGCTCCCTGGGAGGCGTTTTCCTTCTTCATCTCCAAAGGTTGCTGGCTGGGGGACTCTGCTTCTCTTGGTTATGTCATTCTGCTCTCTCAGAATCTCTCACATTCTCCAAAATGTTTCCTCTTTTATAGGACTCCAATAACCTAATCAAGACCCACCCAAATGGGTGGAGACACATCTCCACCTAATCCAGTTTAACAGCCACTCTTGATTGAGTCACATTTCCATGGAGATAACCCAGTCAATGGAGATAACCCAACCTATAGTACTGGATAGAGATTAAGAGAAACGGTTACTCCCACTAGATTGCTTAAGGTTAAATCATGGCTTTTCTAGGTACTTAAATCCTTTCAAACCAGCACACACATGATGTCATTGTTCCTATTACCAGAACTAAATTTTATCACTTGATTAGGATGGTGCCTGCCAGGTTTCTCCATTGTAGAGTTAATTAACAAGTATTTAGAAGAGAAGATACTTTGTAACAACTTAACTTCTTCCTCATCAAAACTCCACCCCATATAGCATTAGTATCTACAGACGATTTTTGCCTGTATCAGTCACTACTCCGATGACTGTCAGATGGCAATTTCCTAATTCCTTCATTCTTCTACGCTTATGAGTTGGCATTCTTCTGTCAGGAAGAGCTTTCATTAATTTGTTTATTTATTTCAATATAGACTCATGGTTTCCTATTTTACCCAATGGGATCCAATCCTTTGCCATTATCATTTATTGATGCTCAAATTTTCCCAGATTTGGCTAGTGGGATTCCCTTCAACTTGATCATTTGCCTTTTGGACTCGTTCTCACCATAATCAAGAACTTCCTTTTTTTCTGGCACAACATGGGCCAGGATTACTTGCTCCCTGCCCCGACTCTACAGTCAGCCATTTCTTCAGGAATCCCTGTTTCCCTTTTACACACCAGGATATGGGGGCTGGGTGTGTTCATTGGTACTGGTGTGTCACATGTAAACACAATTCAATTTCAAACAACTTATTCAAGCCTTTCTCCTTTCTGTATTTGTGCTCCCTTGCCAATAATGATGAAATTGGCTTGCATGGTCTCTATTTAATTTACTTATTTTCTTCATCTTGTATGTAACTAATCTCCTGCCCTCAGGAGCCCTCTGTTTAGCCAGGCTCTGCCAACTCATGCTGTCCCACTCCACTGAGGATACCCTCTCTCCTTCAGCCCTGGTGGCTTGTACCAGAAAGTTTGCTCCTATACTGATACTTTTGAAATTATGTGTAAAGGAAAGGTCATGTTATCCATAAATTTCATTTTGGGGTACTAGGGGGCAGAATTGTTAATAATTTTTAAAAATAAATTTTATACTTTTTTTCTGTGTTCACAATAGTTTTTTCTTCAACTTTTTATTTTAATGCAATTTTATTGATGTATATTATATATTCACATACGATATAATCATCCAAAGTATACAATCAGTGGTTCACAGTATCATAATATAACCGTGCATTCATCATCACAATTGACTTTTTTTCTTTTTTTTGTGGAAAATAACATATGTAAAAAAAGCAATAAATTTAAAAGCACACCGCAACAATTAGTTATAGAACAGGTTTTAGAGTTTGGTATGTGCTACAATTTCACTATTTTAGGTTTTCACTACTAGCTGCTCCAAGACAATGGAGACTAAAATAAATATCAATATAATGATTCAGCAGTCATACCCATTTGTTAAACCCTACCTTCTCTGTATAACCCCACCATCTCCTTTGATCTTACTCCTAATCTTTATGGTTATTTGGGCTATGCCCAGTCTAACTTTTTTGTGTTGGAAGGGGCTGCTGATAATATGGGATGGGGGATGGAATTAGTTGATGTTCTTGGAGAGGCTGGCCCCTTTGTGGTTTCAAGACTTATATGGCCTAGGATCCCATTTGGAGGTTGTAGGTTTCTGGAAAGTAATTCTAGTGCCTGGAGCCTTTGTAGAATCTCATATAAAGCCCTAGGTATTCTTCAGGGTTGGCAGGAATGACTTTTATTGGTGTTTGGCAAACTGTGATAGGTAGCAATGTCCAGCTGAAGCTTGCATAAGAGTAGCCTCCAGAGTAGCTTCTTGACTCTATTTGAACTCTTTAAGCCACTGATACCTTATTTGTTATAATTCTTTCCCCCATTTTGGTCAGGATGACATTGTTGATCCCACAGTGCCAGGGCCAGTCTCATCCCTGGGAGTTATATCCCACATCACAAAGGGAGGCTTTTACCTCTGGATATCATGGTCCATGCAGTGGGGGGAGGTAATGATTTCACTTGCAGAGTTGGGCTTAGAAAAAGAGAGGCCACATCTGAGCAACAAAAGAGGTCCTCCAGAAGTAACTCTTAGGCATAACATTAGGTAGTTATGCCTAAGTTATTTGTTACATAAAGCTTTACAAGAGCAAGCCCCAAGATCAGTGACTTGGCCTATTGACTTGGGGGTCTCTAGTATTTGAGATTCATCTTAGACACAATGATATAAATGGATTGAAAGTGAAACAATGGAAAAGATTTTCCATGCAAGTTGTAACCAAAAGAAAGCTGGAGTAGCTATACTAATATCAGACAAAATAGACTTTAAATGTAAAGACATCATAAGAGACAAAGAAGGCTGCTACAAAAACGAAGAATGCTGTGAGGCATGCAGTGATGTGAATGAACATGTGGGACATTTGGTGAGAAAAAATAAGCCAGAAACAAAAAAAAACAACAATGGTATGGTCACCTTTAGAAAATGCTTATAAGAAGAAAGGGGCCTAGATTGCAAACTTTTAGAGCAGACACACTAAATCTGGAGTGGTTATTATTATTTCTGTATTTTGAGAGGCTGTTTTCTATATGTAACCTGATATTTAGAGATAAGAACAAAGCCAAACAGATTGGGGTTAAAGTAATTCAGAACACAGGGGTAAGGAAGACAGTGTCTATATTTGAGAACCACACATACTCTTTGAGACCAATGGAAGAAAGGTTTATTTGATCTGGAACTGAAATTTTCTGTAGGCAGAATTTCATTCAACCTATCTGTATAGCTCATTTGAACAAATGAAGCACAGGAAGCACAGAATAAGAAAGAGGTCCTTTAATCCTGTATAGATTATTGCAAGGCCTGGAAACATCCTAGAGTATATTAAGTAGATAATCAAAAAGTATTGGCAAAGTCCCCTGAGGGATGGGGGAAAGACTATGGAACTATTAAACGTTACCTCAGGGAACCCCCTGATACTGTGTCAAACTTTAGGGATACCCAAATCAATAGGCCATGCCCTCGATCACGAGGCTTACTCTTGTGAAGCTCATGTAGGTAGCAGAGAAGCTTAGACTGCCTAAAGGCATGCCTAGGAGTTATTTCTGGAGGACGTCTGTTGTTGCTCAGATGTGGCCTCAGTCTCTCTAAGCCCAATTCTGCAAGTGAAATCATTGCCCTCTCCACTATGTGGGACATGACATCGAGGGGTGAAAGTCTCCCTGGCAACGTGGGAGAGGACTCCTAGGGATGAATCCAGACCTGGTACCGTGGGATCAACAATTCCGTCTTGACCAAAAGAGGGAAAAGAAGTGTAATTAATAAAGTATCTGGAGTGGTTATTATTATTTCTGTATCAGAGAGTAGCAGAGAGAGTTCAGATAGAGTCTAGAGGCTACTCTGGAGGCTGCTCTTACACAAGCTTCAGGTAGACCTTGCTACCTATCATAACCTGCCAACCCCCAATGAGGACCATTCCAGCCAATCCTGAAGAACATCTAGGGCAATATATAAGATTCCACAAGGGTTCTAGGTACTAGAGTAACTTTCCAGAAACCTACAACCTCCAGATGAGTCCCTGGTCCAGATAAGTCCTGAAACCTAGCCTAGCCTCTCCAGAACATCAGATAGTTCTACCTCCCCATGTATATTAGTGACGGAACCTTCCAATACCAAAAATTTAGAATTGCCATTAGCCCAAACAACCCCAAAGAGAGCTATGGAAAGATCAAAGGTAATGGTGGAATTATATGAAGAAGATAGGACTTAACAAATGAATATGAACGCTGCATCATTAAATTGATATCTCTTTTAGTTTCCAGTATTTTAGAACAGCTAGAAGTTAGAACCTAAAATTGTAATCCATATAAAAATCTGAAATATGTTCTACAACTAATTATGGTGCCGTGCTTGGAAATTTATAGTTTTTTTTTGTATTTATGTTATCGGTCACAAAAAAGAAGGGAAAAAAAGTCAATTGTGATGATAAAAAAGTATTTAAATCCTCTAGCCTCCTATATTCTGGAGCAACTAGAAGGAAAAATAGGAGAGAATCGTATGGTAGCCCATGACAAACTCAGAGAGTAACCACTTTTTGAGTAGTGCTTTGAAAACTATTGCTTTTTTATTTCTTTGCTTTGTATATATGTTATACTATACAATAAAACAAGTTAAAAAAAAAGTTAGAATGGGCATAGCCCTAATACCCCTACAGAGTTTGAGAAAGATCAGAGGTGATGGTGGAGTTGTACAGAGAAAGTTGAGTTTAACAGATGAGTGCTGAATCATTTTACTGATATTTCTTTTGGCCTCTAGTACCTTTGAGCATCTAGAAATTAAAACCTAATATTGAGGAATTGTAATGCATACCAAACTGTGAAATCTGTTCTACAACTATTTGTTGCGATGTACTTTGAAATGTATTACTTTTAGGTATATATGCTATTTAAAGAGAAGGAGTATAACAGGGAAGATAGAATTTAACAAATGAGTATGATTGCTGAGTCAATATATTGACATTTCTGTTGGTCTCCAGTGTCTCTGAGGCACTAGAAGGAAAAACCTGAAATTGTAGAACTGTAACCCATACCAAACTATGAAATCTGTTTCATAACTACTTGTTAAAATGTATGTTGGAATTCACTGTTTTTTTGTATATATTTCACAATGAATAAGTTTAAAAATATATATATTATAAAATTAAAAAAAGTTTAATAGCTCCATATTTTTCTCCCATCCCTCAAGGGACTTTGCCAATACTTTTTTATTATCAGCTTAATATAATGGTTTCTTATATGTCTTTCATCTGGTTTCAATTTTACATGTCTGAAAATGACTTTGTTTTGCTTTTCTCTTGAATAATTGTTTAGCTGGCTATCATATTCTAGGCTGAAAGTAATTTTCCCTTTAGCATTTGAGAACATTACCCCTTTCTCTTCTGGAATCTAATGTTATTATGGGGAGCCTAATTTTAGTAGCTGTCCACCTAACTTTGCTAGAAATAGTTTTGGGGTTTTTTTGTTTGTTTGTTTTGTTTTTAGATATGGGCTACAGAAAATTTTAGTTTCTGGACAAAATAAACCTTTCTTTCTTTAGTCTCAAGGAGTAGGTGAAGCTCTAAAATATAGACACTGTCTTCCTTACCCCGTGTTCTGAATTACTTTAATCCAGACCTGATTGGCTTTGTTCTTATCTCTAAACATCAGGTTTCTACAGATAGATTTTTAAGATTTTTCTTATTATCCTTAATGTTCTGTAGTTTTACTATGAAATTTCTAAGTGTAGATTTATTTTTATTTTACCCTGTGTGAGAACTGAGGGTGTTTTGTGCACAGGATTTCTATCCTTCTCCAATTCTAGGAAATTTTCAGCTTCCAAATATTCTTTTCATGCCATGCTCCACATTTGCTTCTTCTGGAACTCTCAATAGACCTGTGTTTGTGCCTCTCCACTTATTCCCTGTCTTTCTTAATTTATCTCTTATTATTTCTCATCTTCCAAGTATCTCTGAGCAGCTTCTCAAGGAACTTTTCAGCACTGTCTCCTGCTTCACTACATTGCTTTCAGCTTCATTTTCAGACTAGAGTTTATCCCATTTATTGATGTAAAAATCATTAAAATCCATTACTATAGTTTCTATTTCTAAGATTTCTCATTGGTTCATTTTATATCATTTTCTTGTTTAATTTTTGCCTTTTTTGCCTTAGAACTTTACTCATTTAGAGGATGTTATTCTTTCATGAATCCACCTTAATGTGCATATTTCCACACTCTTCTATGAAAGTCCCTGGATTGATTTTGTATTTTCATCATTCATCTCGCTATTTTTCTTAGTGCTATGTTTTCCCTATATTTTCCCCATGCTTTGGAATTTTGGTTTATGGCTTCATTTTGAAGGGAGATTTTGCTAACTTGTTGTTTGCTATTCTCTCTCTTTTCTTCCATGTATGTTTACTCCTATCTGAGTGGTTGTAAGCTCACACATAGCCCCCTCATCCTGAATAGATCTTTTAGTGGTGGTTTTTGTTTTCTGCCCAATCGTTTAATCAGGGAAATGATAGATCTTTCCCCTGAGCTAGTGGGAGCCTTGGCTGGATTTGTATGTCCAGACTCTGTAGACCTGAACCCTACTACTATATGTCACAGTGCCCTGAAGCACTTGGAACAGTTATTTTCTATTTCCTTTCTTGAGTGATGAGGGGTGGTGTCTGAGGGGCATCCATCCCCTGGTTTTAAGCAGTGAACCTGCTTCTAGCCTCCAATTTTCCCAGAGGAATTCCAGGTTACTCTGTTTGCTGGTTTAAAATTGTGATGTACTCCAGAAAAGCCATGTTTTCTTCCTAATCCAATCCTGTGGGGCAGACCTCTTATTTAGGGTGGAAATCTTTGTTTCCATGGAGATTGACCCACCCAATGTGGGTGTGGCCTTTTGATTAGATTACTTCCATGGAGATGTGGCGCACCCAATTATGGGTGTGGTCTTTTGATTAGATGGAGATGTGACTCTACACATTCAAGGTAGGGCTTGATTAGTTTACTGGAGTCCTTTAAGAGGGGAGATATTTTGGGAAAATAGTTGCTTCATAAATGACAGAGAGGAAGACATTTGAAGGTGCTTGGAGCACTTCAGAGAGAGCAGATCCCTAGACACAACGTTTGGAGATGCAGAGCTCTGCAGACATTACCATGTGCCTTCTCTTGAAATGCTAAGCATGCCAGAACCCAGAGTGTGTCCAAAAGGAGCTAAGTGAAGGCCCACAGGTGCATATAGAGGAAACCAGTGGCATCAGAAGCTGGAAGCAACAGAACTGGGAACAAGGACCAGCAGATGCCAGCCATGTGCCTTCCCATGGGACAGACATTGGCCTTTCTTGAGTCATCTTTCTCTGGATGCCTTAGTCTGGACATTTTTTGTGGCTTTAAAAGTATAAACTTGCAACTCAATAAATTTTCTTTATAAAAGCCATTCCATTTCTGGTATCTTGCATTCCGGCATCATTAACAAACTAATACACACTGCTTGTGTCTTCTGGTTTCAGAGCTGCTTATGTTTTTAACTTGCTATTCCATTTCTGGTCCGTTAAGAAATTTATTTGTGTAGTTTTGTTTTGAATCTAACATTGCTACATGTTTTGAGCCAGGAAGAGGTGTCAAAGTGCGAACTTACTGAGCTACTTTGATTGATTGAAAGTTTCCTATTTCCAATAAGCAGAGTAACCTTCCAGTAGTGAAGAATATACTTTCTTAACTTCTAGAAGCTGCTGGCATATACTCTCAGGTCAGAGCTTTAAGAGGATTTACTTCCTCCCTCACTGACTAGCAGAGTCCCAGTACATACCACTAACTTGGACCTTGTTGATCCCAGCCTAGGAAATTTGTCATGGCAAGTTGATAACTATGGATGCCCTTGTGCATGGTTCTCTAGTATATCTTCCTCTCTTGGTTGAGCACACAGGGCTTTATAGATACATATATTCTTAGTTTTAGAAGGAAACTCAGAGTTGTATAAATCCAGTATCCTTCCCGGTTGAATATACACATGACTGATTCTTGACGGCAATTAGATTTTCTACGTCTTGGGAATGGTTGCCCTAAGCCATCATTTTAGATCCTGAAAAGCAAGATGCCCACTGCTGACATCTGCTCAGAGTTAGAAAGCTCTCTTAATATTAAGTCCAAATTTACCTCCTTGTAACTGCCACCAAAATGATGCACATTATACAAATTATACTCCTGACATGAGAGCTTTTTGGACTTTGGAAGGCATTCAGTTGACACCCTGAGTTTTTTCTTCTTTGAGCTAAATTCTCCCATTTCTTTCAGCACCATCTCCTAAGATTCAGATCTTTCATCAACCTTGTCACTAACTCTTGATAGTTATTATATTTTCTTGGCCATTTGTGTGCTATATAATGCTTGGGCAAAGGAACAGAAATTCTCTAATTTGGAAAGGGTGGGAGTGGAGGGCTTAGTTTGGTGTCATGCTCACACACTCCTCAGCTGTGAAAAGGATTTAGTGGCTCCATGGCCAGCTTTGTGGTTTGATTGGACTGAGCCATTATTCTTACTTACACCATGGGTTGTAGGTTCCATGCTTCCCACCAGGCATGTGTCTAGAATCCTAAGTTTCTATTTTGGACTGGAAAGCAATTCAAGGCAGTTCTCCAATGCTTTCTTTGTCCCTGTTGCAATCTGGGAAGGGTTACTTGCAAACTACTTCTCAGGGCAGGGTAATGGCACATTGATTGCTGAACAGGTGGTAGGGGAGCAGTCTGATTTTTAGATATGATTTTTGTTTTCTGCCTTCTGGCTTGTTGATGCTGGAAGGTATTTTGCACTAAAAATTTCATTGTGGGATAATTTTGATTTCAATGCTTGCCAGTAGTTTTGACTTTTATTAGGTCCTCTAATAACATTATTATGTTATTTGCTAGAACATTATGATAGGATTTGCTAAACTGAGGCTATGGAAAAATAAATTCTCATTCTGGGGACCTAAGGTGAGCCTGTGTGTATTGGTTTGTGCTGAATGCCTTAGGGAAATATTTCCCAGAGAGGGCTTCATAGAATGCTACTTTTGTGAGATGCTCTGTGAATAAAGGGCTCCATGATCATATAATTTGGAAATGACATACAATATGCCCTCCCCTTGGAGAGAAGTCTTCATCCCATCCTATGGAAGGCTGTGCAACCCTCAGCAGTAAAGGGGTCTTTTTTCAATTTACCATCAGCATTTTTATTTGGTAATATTACTCCTTGAAAAGAAAACTACAATACCTAACAAACTGGAAAAATAGCATTCAACTTGACATACTATGGGAAATGCTTTGCTAAGCTATGTGGCGTATCTACGGATGTTTATGTCCCTCCATTCACTCACAAATATGCTGAGTGCCCATTCCATGCCTCTGCAGTCTAGAGAAAAAATGGCTTCCCTCTCATTGAGGAGGCAATTTGAGAATTTATCCTCCAGTTAAGTGGTGGGGAATATCCTATGCCAGCTCTGTAACAGTGAGGCTCCTGGGTGAGATGACATCAGGCTGTTTGTGTCAGAAAGCCGGGAAGAGCACAGAGGAAAGATGTCACAATGAGGTGGAGTTAATCCTAATGCTATCCGCTAGAGCTCTTAAGCGAAAATTCATAAAAATGACTGACACAGGTAGCTAGGGAAAGAGCATGTTTGCTGGAGGCAGTCGGCGCAGCAAAGGCAAGAGATAGGAATTAACGATTGGAAGGTGGATGGAGAGTAAGTGTGCCCCAGCTCGTGGCTGAAGCGTGAGGGAGATGTGTTGACAAAGGAGAAAGGAGGTGAAGGGAGAAATTCGGAGCACAGCTAATGCCGAGCACTCAATCTTCACTGCAGAGTTTGAACTTGACATAGCTGGTGCTATGATCATCAGTAGAAGACAATAGAATGCAAGTAGTCTTCATGGACTAGGGCTCCTTTGTCAGATCTATTTGAGATGATCCCTGGCCTGGGTGGAGGTTGTAGGGTTGGAAGGAGGGGCATGTCTCAGAGAAGAATGTGTTGGCTACAAGGTGTAGAGAGAAGAATCAAACTGAAATCAGCTGCTAAGATTTATAGTGACAGGGACCCAGGTGTTTCTGAAGGGTACAGTTCTGCTCAGGCCTCATAAAAATTGACTCCCTGCCCTCTCTGAAACAACACTGGGGCTGTCAATGAAGTTCTCAGCTGGAGGCCACCCAGTCACCATCCTGTCATTAAGAGATAAAAACTATTGATCATTATTTGTCTGATACTTGTCATTGGAACCAGCAGGTCTCCTGCTAATATCTTTATCCACTTCTAAGCCTGTCAACGTATGGACTTTTTTTTTAATCAGCTGATTGGAGTGGGAGGCACAGAAGACATTAGTTCTAACCAAAGGAAGCGTCTATAGAAGGGCATGGAACACTTGAAATGATTCTCTTGTGGCTTAGTGAAGGAGGGCGGGGGGATTCTTCCTTTCTGTTTCCCTTATCATCCCTTCACTTGTGAAAAAGCCAAACATGAGGAAAGTGAGAATGAAAAAGCAAGGCTCAGCAAGTGATGGAGAGCCAGCCACATCACTTGATGGCTTTGGTTGACCCCCTGGGCAATGAGCTAAGTTGGCATCAGGCATTCCCTTATGTTCTGAGGCTGTGGAAGTGACAAGGCAAAGTCTCCGGGATCTTTGGGGTCTGTGGAGCACACAGCAGATAAAATGTCCCTTGGTCTCTGGTTTTCTTCAGCAGGCTCTGCACTGCATCCCACTTCAGGGAGTTAGTCCATGAACAAGCACACAGGACCTTTCCTGAGAGGACCTCTGGCTGGAAATGCAGAGACAAAAGACACATTAATTCTTTTTAAAATTAATAATGTGAAAAGGGGCCTCATGAGGGAAATTTCTGGGTGAACGATTTATCAACAAAATAATCAAGTATTAATTGCAGTTTCTGGGGTCCAAGTGTGTGCAGGGGCAGAAGGGATCCTGCTGACAGGACTCCTGGCCTCAGGAAATTCTGCTTCAGTTTTGGTAATGAAGCTATTCTCGCATGGAGCCACTGGAGACCATATGTGCAGTGAGAACCAAGGGTGAGAGAGGTCACGCAAAGTTTCCTGGAGGAGGTGGGATTTGTTTTGCTCTTCGAAGGACAAGTAGCATTTGAAGAGGTGGAGAGAGGGAGAGGGCTGTTCAATGTTCAATAGTGCCCGGCGATGAAGATACAGTCCAGCTAGGGCATAAGGGCACATGCCGAGGACAATGGATGATGCCCCTTAATGGATGCAGGTGACAACGTGTTCCTTTTAAACAGCTTTATTTGGGTGTAATTGACAATCAATAAATTGCATATATTTCAAGTGCAAAACCCTGAGCTCAGGAGTTTTGACTTATATATATGCACACATGAAACTATCACCATAATCAAAAGCTTCTTGAAGCCTATTTTGTAATCCCACCTCTTCCTGCTCCCCCCAACCCAGTCATCTTCTTTGTGTCACTATGGATTGGTTTGCAGTTTTGAAAATTTTATGTAAACGGAATCTGACAGTATGTACTCTCTTGACTGACCTTTATAATACCACATAATTATTTTGAGATTCATCCATGTTTTCATGGGTATCCATAGATAATTCCTTTTATTGCTGAATAGTATTCCATTGTAAAGCTGTACAATTTATTTCTCCATTTACCAGTTGATAGATGTTCTAGCGTGCTAGCTGCCAGAATGTGAGATACCAGAAATGGAACAGCTTTTAAAAGGGGGAATTTATTAAGTTGCAAGTTTACACTTCTAAGGCCATGAAATTGTCCAAATTAAAGCAAGTCTCTAGAAATGTCCAAAATAAGGCACCACCAAGAGGTTACCTTCTCTCAAGAAAGGCCGATGAAGTTCAGGGTTTCTCTTTCAACTGGAAAGGCATTTGGCGAACATGGCGATGACATCCACCAGCTTTCTCTCCCTTCTTGTTTCATGAAGCTCTCTGGGAATGCCCTCCATCTTCATCTCCAAAGGTCTCTGACTGGTGGACTCTCCGGTGGCCTTGCCAAAGTTCTGTGGCTCTCTCCACATTCTCAAAAAGGGGCTCTCTCCAAAATGTTTCCTCTTTTAAAGGATTCCAGTCAAGGCCCACCTGGAACGGGTGGAGTCACATCTCCCTCTAATCAAAAGTTAACACCTACAATCAGGTGAATCACATCTCCATGGGAACAATCAAAAAGCTCCCAGCCGGCAAATACTGAATGAGGACCAAAGGACATGGCTTTTCTGGGGTCCACCGCAGATTCAAACTGGCACAATGGACATTTGGGTTATTTCCGGTTTTGAGTTCTTACAAATCAAACTAGCACAAATATTTGTAGCAAGTCTTTGAATGTGTATATAATAGTGTTCAAGTACTCTTTATCCTTCCTGATTTTCTTTGTACTTGTTCTATCAATTATTGGATGATGATAAATGTTGAAATCTCTGACTGCAATTGTGGATATGTCCATTTCTTCTTAAAAACTTATCAATTATTGCTTCGTGTATTTTGAAGCTCTTGCAGGTTGCATAAATATGTAGAAATGCTATGTGATCCCACAGAATTGACTCCTTCTTTCTCCCTGATAATATTCTTTGCTTTGAAATATATTGTGTTTGCTATTACTATAGTAACTCCAGCTTTCTTTTTTAATGGTAAAATATAACATATATCCAAAGCAAAGAAAGAAAAAAAAACAATTTTCAAAGCACACTTCAACAATATCATGATATATAGTTTCCATTCTTTTACATTTAGCCTATTTTATTTAATTTTTTATATTTAAAATATATTACTTATAAACAGCATAAGTTTTATCCAATCTGAAACCTTGCTGAACTCATTTATTCATTCCAAGAGTGTTTTTTAGTTTACTTGGGATTTTCTACATGGATAATCACATCATCTGCCATTAGAAAATTTTATCTTTTGCTTTAAAATTCATATGTCTTTTCTTTCATTATTGCAATAGCGAAACTATTTTGAATAAGACTGATGGGCATTGATCGTATTGTCTTTTTCTCTGTCTTAGGGGGGAAACATTCAATCTTTCACCATTAAGTATGATGTTGGCTGTAGATCTTTTGTAGATTCTCTATATCAAGCTGAGGTAATTATTTTCTGTTCCTAATTTGGTGAGAGTTTTTATAATGAATGGGTATTAGGTTTTGTTAAATGTTTTTTCTGTATCAACTGATATGATTGATCATAGACTTCTTTAACCTGGATTACATTGAATGATTTTAAAAAAATTTAGCCATTATTTCCTCAACTAGCCTAATTTATGTGTTATAAATCCAACTTGGTGATGACACGTAATTCGTTTCACACATTTTTGGATTTTATTTGCTAGTATTTTTTTGTGGATTTTTGCACCTTTTGCATCACAAGAGATATTGATTTGTAGTCCTTTGTTTATACTTTATACTGTCTTTGGCTTTGTTGGTCTTTGCCTTTTCATTGGGGGTGTTTAGACCATTTATATTTAATGAGATTATTGATATTATTAAATTTAAATCTATCATCTTGCTTTTGTTTTCTAGTTCCCATCCATTGTTTGTTTTCCTTTTTTCTATCTTCTTTTATATTGAATAATTCTTTATGATTCTATTTTATCTTTGTTGGTTTTTAGCTATAAGGCTTTGTTTAGTTATTTTAGTGGTTTCTTTGGTGTTTATGGAATATATCTTTAAATTATCATAATCTACTTTCAAGTGATATTATGCCATTTTATATATTAAAACACCTTAAAATAGAATACTTTCATTTCTTCCTTCCCTGCCTTTTTGCTATTTCTGTCATAATTTTACTTTTTTATTTACCATGACCATATGCTGCATTTTTATTGCATTGTTATAAGAAGTAAATTATATTCTAAGGATATTTAAATAGTAAGAAAAAATCTTGTATTCCTATGGAGTTACCATATCAGGGTTCTTCATTTCTTTGTGAAGACCTGTATTTCCTTCTGACATGATTTTTCCTTCTACCTTAAGGACTCTGCCTTAATTACTCTGTTTTGTAATATTGGTCTACTGGTGATGAATTCTTTCAGTTTCTGTATATCTAAGAATGCCTTTATTTTACTTCCAGTGTTAGAAGTTATTTTCCCCTGGGGAGAATTCTTGTTTGACCTTTTTTTCCTTCGTTCATTAATTTAAATTTAAAGATGTTTCTCCACTGTCTTCTTGCTTACATAATTTTTGATGAGAACTTTGCTAGCAGTCCTATTTCTGTTCCTCTGAATGTAAAACATCTTTTCTTCTCTGGTTTCTTTTTGTCATTAGTTTTAGATAATCTGATTGTTATGTTCCTTGGTATAGTTTTCTTCTTCTTTTGTACTTTGGGTGTGATGACTTCTTTGATCTGTGGATTTTATTATTTTTGTCTAATTTGGAAAAAAATTTAGCCATTATTTCCTCAAATATATGTCTTGTTTTTGCCTTCTCATGAACTCCAATCATTCATATATTAAGCTACTTGTAGGTGTTCCACAGCCCACTGATGCTCTGTTCATTTTTATTTATTTATTTTATTTTATTTTTTTTGTGCATGGGCAGGCACTGGGGATCAAACCTGGGTCTCTGGCATACCAGGTAAGAACTCTGCCTGCTGAGCCACCATGGCCCACTCTGTTCATTTTTAAAAGTTCTTTTTATTTTCTCTGTGCTTCATTTTAGGTAGCTTCTATTGCTGTTTTCAACTTTACTAATTTTTTCTGCAATGTCTAATCTGCTGTTAATATCATCTAATGTCCTTTTTTTTTAATCTCAGAAGTAGTTTTCATTTCAAGAAGTTTGATTCATGGTTTTTAATATCTGTCACATCTTGGATTAAGTTATTGAGCATATAGAATGCAATAATAATAATTCCATTAATATCCTTTGCTGATTATAATATCTATGCCAATATTGTGCTGATTCTGATTAATTTGTTTTTCTTCTCCTTATGAGTCATGTTTAGCTTTGAGCTAAATGTTCCCCACTAATGAGGAAAGAATTTTCCAAGGACTTCATGCAATACTCTGAATTATGAGGTGCTCCATTTGGTCAGAAGGAATAGGCACTGGTCCTGTACTGGTATGAGTGCTGAGTACTCTTTCTTCTATTCTCTTTAAACGTTTCTTCCCTGTAAATTTCCTCGTGTGCATCCACTTATTTGTGATTACTCAAGAGAGTTACTCTGCGGATCCCTGAAAGTTTCTGTCTTTCTGCAGCTCTCTCCTTATGTACTCTGTCTGTAAACTCTAGTTGCCTTGGTATCCCTGGACTTTCAACCCTCCCTCCTTGACTCAATATCTGCTGGGCTCTGACTGGGTTCCCTCTCCTTGAGTCATGGCCTAGAGATTCTCTCAAGGGAGCAAGCTGGCCAACAATAAGGCTTTTCTCATATGTTCCTCCCCTCTCAGAGATCAGTGTCCTTCATGCCTGATGTACTGTCTTGAAAACCATTGCTTCATACATATGAACATACATACAAATATGTATGTATATATATACACACAATACTCCTATATATAGGAGTAGTATATATATGATTACATATATATATATATATATATATAATATATATATATATATATATTTATTTATTTATTTCAGGTGGGAAGATAAATATGGTTCCTCTGATTCCATCTTGGGCAGAAGCAGAAATTATATACTGTTGTTTTGAGGTGTAAAAGTGTTAATCCTTTCAAGAGACACTGTTTTGTACCAGAGAGAATGAGAGCATCAAATTATGTGGCATGTGTTAGTCTTTCATTTCAGACAGCTCCAGCCCATGACGTGGAGCCTACTGGCATGGCAGATGCTTGTGTGTGTGATGGTGGAGCCCACTGTCCAGAAAGAGGAGGTGATTTGTGCAAAACAGTTTGTTTTATGTGTATTTAACCTTCTTTGCATTTATATCCTTTGTGGATGAGACTAAATCTAGAACCATGAAATCCTGCATTTCACATCTATCAAATAAACAACTCTACATCCAAGGCAGAGTGAATTGAAGAGAAGAAAGGGCATCAAATGCTTACAGAATCACATAGTCTCAGGCTCTGGAGGGACCTCAAGGAGAGCCAGCCCCCTGCCTTTAGGGAAAGAAGATACTATCTCTTTCATTTAACATATTCTCGAATTCTGAGTGGTTGAGGGACTACTCCAGAGTCCTTCAAAGAGTGTGTAACGGAAGCAGATCCTTACTTCTCTCCGAATGTACCAGATGCTTTTACAATGACCATGTCTTTAGAGTTTCTCCCTCTTGCTATGTTTACTGTCTCACGAGTGGCTTTCCTCTCCTCCCACTCTGCAGTCTGTTTCCTGCCAGGCTGGTGGCATGTCTCCTAAAGGCTTTCTTTGTATTTTGTCTTTGGGTGAGGGCAAACCTTCTTTCCTTCTGAAATTCCTCCGAGCAGACTTTCACTCCGTACAATCTCCCTGTTCATTTTCAGTTCCCTTGTGGACCTGGCCTCTGACGGCGGATGGATGGCTGTACTATAACTCCCGCGCCACATCATTTGTCATATCCTGGCACTGTGACAAGAGCCCCTCGGTGGCTGGAAGGCCAGGAGCTAGAATGTCAGGCAGAAAACTAAATAACTTTTCACCCTTAGGACTTCATTCTTTCTTTGGAGAGCTGTGGGCCGCTGAAAGCCAGTGTGAGGTCATTGAGCTGTTGAAGCACGGAGTGTTTCTACCGTCCTGGACTGTGACTGGGGAAACTTTATTTTGACCATGCCTGGTCTTGGAAATTGATTTGGAAAAATGACCAAAAGACAGTGAGGTTTATCCTATTCCCCAAAACAATGAGTTACAGTGCTTGAGCATCTTTCAGCGAGGTGCTGTCTGCGGATGGGGAGTTATCTATAGCCAAGAGAAACCGGAGTTACCTGGGAGAGGGCTGATATGGTGAACTGTAACAACAAACACTTAGGCGGTTGCTGGGAGCTGAGTACTGGTCTAAGGCCTCAAGTGCATAGATGTAAGGAGCCCTCACAGCACCCCTTTGAGGTAGGTACAGTTAGTGTCCCTATGCCAAGGGCTAAATGACTCTCCAGGCCACTCACCAAACAAGTGGAGGAGGAAGGAGTCAATCCCTGGATTCTGACCCCAGAGTCTGTGTCTCAACCTCTGAGTCACGCTGCCTCGGATTAAGAATGCCAAATTCTTCTTCTTCGTCAAGTCACAGCATGGGGAAAGCTGAAGCTTTAGGCAAGGGAAGGGGGTCCTCAGTGCCAGAGTGAAGAGGGCAGAGAAAGAGGACAGATGGAGGCCTTTTTCCAGAGAAGGAAATGGAGGTTTCCTAGGTGTCACCGACTTGGTGCTTTTAGGTTCACCATGTGACTAGCTCTGGTCAGGGAAATGTGAAAGCAAGTAATCCCTGTCACCTGCAGGCCAAGGTGGGTAAGGAATGGGGTGCTGGCCCTCATTCACAAGCTTAGGGGACCACCAGGAAGCCGTGACAAGGTGGGGCTGCCAGAGAGGAGCAGCCTGCATCCCTGAATCAAGCTGCCCAGGAGACCTACCAACCCACACAGACGTGGAGGGAGCGAGAAGTAAGCCTGCCTTGAGCAAAGCTGCTGAATCTCAGTTACCGCGGCCGACTTGAACCCAACCCTGTTAACAAAGCAGGATTGCCTTTCCCTCCTGCCGTGTGGGAGAAGCACGCAGTGACCGGCTCACGGACCATTCCTCTTGGGGGAAGGAGGGCTATTCGAGGCTTATGGAGGAAGAGATGTTGCATGGGTACCCAGAGAAAAGCCATTTTCTGCCAGGTGGTGTTCAGTCATTTTCCAGCCTTGTAGTGGACTCCACAGGATGCACAACCAGTACAAGGTGAGGCTGGGGAAGGCTCTTATTTTTCTAAAATATAAAATGAGCTTTGGCACTGTGTGATTTCTGAGGCCTGTTGAGTTCTCTCTGTCTGTCCTCTGTAGTCATGTATCAGGATGCTAAGTGAGGTTCATGTGGGTTGTTTGGAATTGCAGCAGATGTCCAAAGTCTGAGATAATACATGCCAAGTGCCCTCTATCTCACAGTGATGTGTCAGCCCACCTCTAAAGCACTTGCCCCCACCCTGTTCCTCCAGCATTGGTTTATCATCACCTCCAGGGTGTAAAATAAAAGAGGTGGAAGGAGGAAGCCAAGACAGAGGATCCTTTGGGCAAAGTTGTCAGTGTATGGTGTCTCCACCCCACCCCGGTAGGAAGAAGATGTGGAGGCTTCCTTCATCAAGACTCAGGAAGTTTTCCATGTGTTCTCGGGACCTTGCAGACACAGGGACCAGAGTCCGCTGATCAGCTCTGGAGGAGGCAGGCTCCAAGGGAATGTGCACTCTCTCAGCATGTAGCTGGGCCCGGGAGGTGTGTTTCTTGTGGAGTGGAGGAAATGCTGAGCAAAAGCTGCCCAAGAGGTGAAGTGAGGTGACCTCAAAAGAGGGGCAGACAGAAGGACGCCAGTAGCCGAGGGAGAATTGTGCATCGTGGGCAGGGTTGCTCTTGGAAGAGAATGCAGGCTTGGGGGTCCCGTAAAGCCCCCCAGGAGGGAAAGAATTATCTTTGCACAGTCCCTGCATCAGAGAGCATGGACACTAGATTACCACTGAATGGCTCCACTTCCTGCCACTTTATGTGCCTCCCTCTCCATCACACACATCCCGGTGGGGCCACAAAGCAGAGCGGCAGAATTGGGGAGAAGGAGGGGAAAAAAGAAATGGTGAAGTAGCCGACCTTGCCCTTCTCCCCTCAGGCTTCCAAGATGCAGTGGGCCTGACCAATGCAGTTGTAAATTGGATGAGGTTTTAGAATTTTAATAGGACTGAAAATTTTAATAAGCACCCCAAAGAGATTATTTATTATTATTTTTAATCTGAAAGGGAGCAAAAATGCCATGGGACTTGAGTATTTTAATCAGGGGCAGGTTGAAAGGGGCAGCTATGACAGAGTGCAGTTCTCGTTGGATGTACCCTATTGAGGCTGACTCATTCAGTTAATCACCTGCGCTTACAGCACCCCATGGTCCAGAATATACCCAAGTGTCATTGATTTGATACCTACCTCCCTATCACGGGGTTGCTCCCATGATCTGTATACAATCTATTTGAGCCCAGCTGTTACTTATCTGCTACCTCCCTCTCCAGGCCTCCAACGTGGCCCTGCCGTCTGCTGCCCTCTTAATCTGGAGCCTCCTGTCCATCAGCAGATGGCGGAGGTGCCTTAGTAGTTCTTCCCAGAACTCCTGACACTGGCCCCATGTGACCTCCTGGGATATCCAGATAATCTTTTTTTTTTTTTTTTTTAACATGGGCAGTCACCAGGAATCAAACCCAGGTCCTCTGGCATCACAGGCAAGCATTCCTGTCTGCTGAGCCACCGTGGCCCACCCAATCCAGATAATCTTGTGCATCCAAGGCAGTCAGAGTTGCTTCTGGGCAGGGGCACTGTATTAGCCGGGGTTCTCTAGAGAAACAGAATCAGCAGGAGATATCTGTAACTATAAAATTTATTAAAGGGTCTCACACAACCATGGGGATGTAGAGTCCAAGGTCTGTAGGGCAGACCACAAGCTGGCAGCTCCGAAGAAGGTCCTCAGTGAACTCTCAGGAGATGGCAGCTGGCTGAAGCAGGAAGAGTGACTGTCTCTTCTGAATCCTCCTTAAAAGCCTTCTGGTGATAATATCAAGCATCACTCATTGTAGAAGACACTTGCCTTAGCTGATTGCATTTGCTGTGGACGCAGCCAACATGGTCATGATTTAAGTCCATGAAACGTTCTCACAGCAACAGAAAGGCCAATGCTTGCCTGACCAGACAACTGAGCCACCACCACCTGGCCAAGTTGACACATGAACCTGACCATCACAGGCACCTTTTTATCTGTCTAGGACTCACCCTAGTACTCCTTCCTGCATGCTCCACTCATGACTGAGTTCTCGGTGCAACAATACCAGCCACCCTGAGATTCCCTGCACTTATCTACTTCAGAGCCTTTACAGAAGCTGATGTTTGTGCCTTAAAATATCCTCTCCCTGTGTACATTGTCCAAGTCTTAACTTTCTCCCAAATGTCTGTACCTCCTAGGTACCTTTCCTGATGTCTCACTTGCCAGTTAATTTTGTCCTTCATCCTGCCTTGCTTTGTTTATATCTCTGTGGTCCCCACAGGCACAGGCACCGGAACCAGGACATTTGTGATGATGTCTGTCTCTTCCTAGTTGATAAGCTCTTATAATGCAGGGGTATAACTTCATTCATTCCCCTAGAACCCTGCAGGAATGTACTCTGAATATCTGTTAAGTGGAATTAAATTATAAATTATTGATTGTGGGTGAATTGTAAGGGATATGTGATCCAGTATGTCAAAAAATGTAAAAAAAAAAATAATTAAAGGTGGAGCTTAAATTCTAGCAAATGTTAAATTCTACCAGATTATGTAAAGTTCTGTGTTGACCCATAGAAAATCCAGGCATTAAATCCCTTTAATCCATAGCTGAGCTTCATGAATCAGAGTCCTGTGTGAACCCAGAGGGGCAAGTGTGTGCATCCAAATGGGAAAACGATGGGGAAGTTGGTGATCTGGTTCATCTCCCCCACAACCAGTCTTTTGCAGGCAAAGAAAAGTTAATTAGCTGGGGAACTAGAGGCTGGGTTGGGGAAGTAGGCCCAGGTGTTCCTAATTCTGGGTCAGCGAGGGTCCTGATTATCATGGTGGAAAGTCATGTATTCCACCAACGCCTGGGCTGGTAATAAACTGGTACCCAGCAGGTGGGGAGTTAGCTGGGGATTTTTAACTCAAACACACAAAATATGGCAGTTTAGGAATGGGTCAGGAATGGTTTTGAGCAAAGTACTATTTAGAATCACCTATAATATGCCAAGGATGTTATTTTCCCCCTTTAATAGGGATATGGGAAAGAGGGTAGGGTTGCTAGGTGGATCTGCTCATCCAATACAGAGCAGGTAATAGGTGTAAAGAAACCTACATATATGGCTGCTCTTGTACCCACTTGTGAATGGCTCTCTGGGGTGGGTGAGGTGCTGGAGGCATGGGGTTGGTGTTTTGCCAGGGTAACTGGTTTCGGCTTTAACAGGGTCAGGCTCTGCTATTTTGTTTGCTTGGTGCTCCTGATGATTTTTCTCTTCTGCCTGTTATTTTTCCCCAGACCTTTTGGTACCCAATGATTTTTGATTAATTTATTTACCATTGTTGGGTGATTGATGCTGTTTGGTGCTGGTGCTTTGTAACTTTCTAATTCTTCTAGTTGTCAATGTGACAGCACCTCGATGATTAATTAGACCCTGTCCCCTGCCCTTTTCATTCTCCCTCTGCACCAAGACTCTTAGTTTTCAGCAAATATAAATATTTCTAAATGCAGATTTAATGATTGAGAACAACCAACAAAATCCAGAAAGATCTATGATACTTTCATTCTCCTTCACTTTTCCCCTGTAATTTAATACATGGTATGTGCATGTGTTTTTTCCCTCTTCCTGTTCCTTTTCCTTTTGGGGAACCTCAGAGCTATTTTCTTGCTGTTCTGGTGTCTCCTGCCATGCCTGGCTGTGCTTTCTTTCTCCTCTTCAATTTAGCTCATAGCTTAAGGTGAACCCAGGGCACTTTACCTAAAGCATAAGTTTGGGTGGTGGTAAGAAAGGAAGCTGATATTTGTTAAATCCCTGTTATTTGTCTCACACTGAGAAGCATTTTTATATTAAGTTAATAAGATATTTATTGAACACTTATTTGAACAAGAAAACCCCAAGAACCTCCAAACAAGGAAGCCAAGACTCTGGGAGGATAATCAATTTGCTATATGTAATATGGAGAGGAAATTTCAGGGCAGAGATTTGAAACCAGCCTTTTGAACTTACCCATCTGTTTTCCATGACACTCTACTGATGGTGACCAAGGATGGAAGAAGGAAATTTCAGAGCCTCAGAATTTAGAAGAGACTATAAAATTTCTCTAAATAGTTTTCAAATTTAAGTTGTTAGACTTATGTTGACCAGTTACATAAATTCATTTGGGTTGCTTATTAAATTACAGATTCCTGGACCTTTCCACAATTGTTGAAGAAGTTTGAATTGTCCAATGCAGAACTCTTCTCGACATTTTCATTGAGAGGTCCACGTCCAGTTCCTGGAATAGAGAGAACTGCCCATGTAGTAGCTTCTGTGAGTGGACAGCTCTTAGTGTTGCTGGAATATCTTTTCTCACATTAAGTTGTCATCGGTTCCTCTGTAACTACAGTTTGAGTTCCTGATAATATAAATGACAAGTACCATTTATCATGTGCTCACTGTGTGCCAGAGACATATTAAACCCTTTAGATCTATTGTGCCACTTAAGCACCACAGCAATCCAAAGAATGAGGTACTATTGTTATCCACATTTGCAGATGAGATCATTTCATTCTGGAGATACAAATAATATGTTTATTCAATGTCTTTTATATCATTTAAAGACATTTATATGTCTTCTACATATTTAAGGATAACATCTTTCCTAATCCCTCTAAATTTTCATAATTTAATGTGACAAAAAATACCACTGGAAACTGACTTTTTCCTAGGCAAGGGGCTAAAATTGCAAAGATGACAGCAGTAAGTTCCGTCTCCTTAAGGTTCTACATTCTACAGGGAACTACCCATGTAAACGTAGCTCTAACTCAAGTTGAGTGTGAGCCTTGTCTCTTTAACTGGACTATGAGTTCCTTGGGGCAGAGCCTATATGTGCTCTCCTTTTCTTCCCTACCATGTTCAACTCAGGATTAGATATGAGATCAGGGACTCAGTCAAGACATATTGTCATAGAGTCATTTGTGATGATGTCATCAAGCATATTCTTTTTCAACTCTCCACGTTTCCCAGTTTATCCAAGTGACTGGACAGAGAGAAGGGTATAAAGCTCTTCCTGGATTCCTGAAGTTTATGACTTTGAGATGGCTCATGTATTTCCTTGGAATCCATAGATGTGATATGAGAAATGTCTCCCTGGTGCTTGCTAGCCGCCTCACAATGTCTTCAGCGTGAGGTAATAAAATAGATCAAAACCCAGGATTTATAATCAGAAATGTTTGGGCATCCTAGCTACATCATTGACTTTCCCCATGATCTTGGATCTATCCTTTCTCTAAGCTTTGACTTTTCCCATCTGCCAAATGGGAATACCAATTCCTTATTAGTTCTGAAAGACAGAAGAAAAGTATTAGTAATTATTGATGTACTTCCAACTCCTTGGTGACACAAGCTGCATAAATATAGATCCTTTATTTTATTTTAAACAAGTGATGCTAAACAAAACCCAAGGAATATTAAATTATGAATTTACAGGAGAGATAAATTATGGAGGTAGTTATTATTTAAATTGCAGAAATATTTCTCATTTTCAGCCCAGGGTTCTTTGACAAAGCAATCTGTTTTGTGCTTTTAAAAAAGTAATTCAATTTACAAAAATTTGATTTGCGTGCAACTTTTTAGAAACATTTATCACGTAAAGTGAGACATCATCTGACTAAATTAGGGAATTTACCAATATGTTTTGGCTTAGGAAGAATATCACTTTCCCCACGGTTGTGAATATTGCAAATCGATTCTCACTTCTCCCTTTCTTAAACTGAAGCTATCCAAGTCCAGTTTTGAAGTGTCTGTTCTGAGAATTGGCAGACATGGTAGAAATCCTTGGATTCATGCTCTATCTAGATCTGTCAATAAATCACTCATGACCTCAGAAAAGTCAGCCTCATGAGGCTTCAGTTTTCTAATCTGGAAAATGAGATTGTTGGAGTTGATGGTCTCTGCCAGCATCATTAACAGGGCTCATTGGTAGAAGAGGTGATCCGAAATCAGAAAGACAAGACCTAGCATACCATCAAAAGTGGAGGAACTGTTTAATCAACGTGTGAAAAAGCATGGTTTTCTTTTATTTTTTTCCAGATGATTCCCCAAATTCCAAAATTATGCTTCAAGCATCTGATAAAGAAAACAAAATCAGTTCAGGAAACCCTTTTTCCTTATTCTTCATTGGCTTGACTGCTATCACTTTTTCCTTTTGATCTTTAAGTCTGTTGATTGATAAAAGACAGACTAGCTCTGTGCGAGTGCCAGTGTCCCAGTGTCCTAAAGGAAAGGGTCGTGCCCGCCGAAATGGGGAGTTAATCCCGAAGACTGCTAGTGTGTCTTTTGCAGTTCAGTTTACAAAATTGCGGGTGACAGTGACAAGTAACCATGGTGGTGGCAGCGCCCCACCTCTCTTCTACCCTCTGCCTTGGCGTTCCCCTGCCCGTGTCCTGCCACTGGCCAGCAGTGGGTCCCTCCTGTCCCAGCTGCCGCCGCCCACCTTCCCTCCCACGCAGGGATCCATCAGAGGCGCCCAGGCTTCCCCAGCCCCGCATCGTTGGGTGAGGAGCAGAGGGCAGAGGTGCTGTTTCTTCCCCAAAGTGGAGGGAGTTGCTAAGGAACACGATTAACATGCTGACAGCACAACAATCTCCGAGAGTTTTGGGCTCCGTCGTTTGACTCTATTAAGAAAATAATTTTTAGGAAGATTTGTCAGTGTAAGAAAACAAGCTCCTGAACTAAATTGGGAATCTGGATTATTTATGCCCCCCAACCCCACCCCACAGCATGAGGCAGATGGGTGAGCTGTCACGGTTTTGTGTGGAGTGCTTTTGTTTCTGCTGCATATTTTCATCCCGAGCTCCTGTAGGTGTCTGTATTTCTAAGGACTGTGTTTTTGGAGCAGCACCCTCGGAAGCTTTGGTACTTGTCTCTGCTATCGTCAAACAGGCCGGTTCTCAAGCAAGGCAGCCCAGACTTCTGGACTCTTAAACCTGATTTTCCTTTTCTTTTCCTGCAGTAATGAATTCACTGCGTGTCTCTAGGAAATTAAGGTAATCCATTATACTGTTTTCTCCCTATCTTTGCAGTGGGGGTAATAGTTTTTAACCCACCTTTGCCATATACAGAGTGGCCTGCCAGCATCTCTTTTTCAGAAGGACAACTTGAAGACATTTTCATAAATGCTCCCTGACTGTGTGCTTTAAAAATACTCGGGGCCAAATGGCAAACAGCTCAGTAATAACTAGTTGAGCAAACAAGACTAGCCATTTATCACTCCCTCTGCTCTTTCTGTTTTTCTCCTCTCCCTCTCTCCACCTCCTTCCCTTTTTCCAGGGAGGCATTGTCTCTATTTGGGGTGTAGAGTCTTTGGGGAACCAACGATTCTGTTAGTTTTACACTGAATACTCTCTGCCCAGACACATGCAGCCACTGCTTAAGCTGGGAGAGCAGCTGAGTCTCATGTCCGGCAGCATTCCCAGCAGATGCGCTGAAGGATGGAGAAGTGATTGCCCAGCTCAGCGGTTATCTCAGAAGCCACTGGGTGGGCCTGGGCTCAGGTCATCCATTAAGTGCCGTGTTTCATTTTCAATTCAATTAGGGACCTAATCAGACTTAGAGGTTGTCCACCTGTGCATATCAGGATGATTTACTCACACTCACTGTTGGAAATGTTTGTTTGCATGAACCATACGTCCGGAGGTTATGTCTTAAGAGCGGGGTAAAAGTGCTTTGTGACTTTATTTTCTGTTCTCCTCTTCATGGAGGTCTTCTTTTCTATGTAGATACATTCTATGGGTGGGGAAAACTCCCATCACAGTCAGTGTGAAGCCGTCCTAGAGATCCGGACACGAAGTCAAGGCTAAGCCCTTGCACATTTGTAGGGTTGGCTTCATGGGGGACAGGGTAGCTTGTTGCACTCAGAGCCTTTAGATGTCCCTCCCATATGCACCCAGAGTACCCAGCATTCAACCATCGAGAGGTTCATTTCTTTGGGATTTTGGGGCCCATTGGGAATTTTCAGAAATACCATCATCAGGTCGGAGAAGAATACTCCTCCTATTCTTTGGGCTGATCCTCTGTTGATACATTCCCCTCCAACCTCTTGAGATAGAGACTCTCCTAGATTAAAATGCTTCATTTATAAGTGGATCCTATGACCCAGCTGATCATGTGAATAAATCTGAACATCTTCCTTTCTCCAATTCATGAGATGTGGTTGAGATCAGATGGGAAAATCATAGCCTCAACGAAGAAATGTCTGATGCGGGAGTTGCTCTCGCTTCACCTCACACAATCATTTGTGCAGGATCAACCAACAGGTCCCCTGGAGCTCCTGGGAAACACAACATGGATTTGAGTTCTTATGCTCTGAACTCCTGAAGTCCGTACCCCAGAGAACCCGCATGTAACTGAACTCTCAAACCAAGCTGTTCAATGAGGGTGTCTCTCATCTCCACAGTAAGACTGGGGCTAGATCTGGAATTTCTCAAAGCTGGAGGAGACCTTGGAGATTGTCTAACTCAGTGGATTCCGTATGTGTGTGTGTGTGTGCACGTGGGTGTGTTTAAGCAATGGAATCTTTTCCATGCCAAGTAATCTTATGTAGAATCCCAATATTTTAAACAGTTGTAAGTGAGGCCACCTCATGGAAGTGGGAGTGGGGCTGGAAGACTAGAATCTTGTCCACTTGGTCTCCTTCTTGTCTGTCCATCCCCTACATGGCCCCTATACCCCATGGTTTCCAAAGCACTTCTAAGGAATCCTAGCACTAAAACAACCAATCTAGCTTAACCCTCACATTTTACAGATGAAGACTGTGAAGGTCAGAGAGATGTCTTAGCTTTGTATTGTACCACACACTTGGGAAATGCTCAATAATTAAAGAAAACATATTATATTTCTAATGGTGAGATACAGAAGTTAAACTAAAAGAGCCAAAAATGCAGTAGATGTTTTTGTCTTCAGGGGAAAGGAAGGGGACTTTTGCTCTCTCCTCCATTTTCCTGGTTTCAGAAGCCCACTCAATTCCTTCTGGGCTCTCCCTGATGCTTATACAGCGTAACTGGGGCTGGGCTGAGTCCGCAGGAAGGGGCTCTCCTTCTGTGCTAATGCAGGAAGGAATGTAGCATCGATTTATCTGCAATTATAAGCTCAATGTGTTTCCCTTGAATTTTTAGAAAAAACCAAAGGTACTTTGCAAGTGCAATAGAGCTTCCAATTAGGCATTTAAGTTCCCCATTTCTATTTCCCTAATGACTTGACTTGCTCTCTTGCTTTATGAAATGAAAATAGCTTTATTTGGGCATGAGAATGCAGCTGATTGCATGCTTAATATGCTTTTGCAACAAATTCCTGTCTGTTTCTAGTGGGTGCAATGGATAAAATAATATTTCCATGGCTCTTTCTCCAATATATTCATTGTAATTTGCTCCCACTCCATACGTACATACACTAACTGGGGGCCGTGGGGTCTAGGTAGAAGTGTTTTAAGCCTCTGGAAGGAAAGATATCCTGGAAGGGATGGCACTGGTTCAAGTGCCCTGTTTGTTGTGGAGAAATAGGGTTGTGGACTTACAGACTGCTGAGTGGTGGAAAGCAGCAGTGGGTCTGGTGCAATCCAGGCAAAAGAACCAATAAAGAGCTATGGGGACAAGGAAAAGGACCAAAAGGATGTCCATTGAGTTTTTTTGGGGGGGAGGGGTTCATGGTCCAGGAATCGAACCTGGGTCTCCTGCATGGAAGGTGCGCATTCTACCACCGAACCATCCATGTACCCTATCAGTTGAGTTTTAATAAATAAATAGCTGGGGTAAAGAACTCCTCTAGATCAACCTCTCTGTAAAGGTGTGGGGCTAGGGGTTAAGTTGTTCTTTTTTCTTTGGGTAAATCAGCCTGAAAATAAAAGACAGGCCCACCTCGAACTTGATCTGTAGCTTTAAACACTGCACAGACCCAGACTCCGAGTTTCCAGAAAACTTAAGGTCTCCTTTGACTGTCTTGGCTACAGAAGCATGGAGTTGACCACGGTCCCTCAAGTATTTTACACACCTGGCCAGCACTTTAGAAATCTGTCTCAGGAGATCTCCTGTGTTCTCACCCATGCCCAACTCTTACCCTTCTATAGAGCCCTGTGCAAGCCCTACCTTCTCCCCAAAACCTTCCAGGACCTGCAGCCAAAGCACTCTGTGTGTCTGCTAATGTTCTCACTCTGCCCTATAGACCCCATGGCTGTCTCCCCATATTGTGAATAAGATCATGTGTTTTTCTTCTCTTTACCCATTTGGTGACATCTGGGCACAGGTCAGGGCTCAGAGGCTTGCCACTTGACTTATGGGAGGCAAAGTATAACTTTGGGAAAGCTGGAGCCAGCACAACCCTTTTGGCCACCTTGGCTGGCGTCAGCAGGTCAGAAGCCCCTCAGGTTTCCTGTTGCCACTGTCTGGGTGGCTCTGCAAGGTTTCCACGTGGCCTGTGCAGTGCTGTCTTCCTCTTGTCTGTAGTGCTTTGCAGAGTGAGGGGCATCTCTCTGCTGTGGTGTGTGGCTGCTCTTGACTGTTTTGCAGAAGGTGCCCTTGATTATACCCAAAATTACAGAGGATCTTGGCCATTGCTGCAGGGCACTGAGGCTAAAAAGTAGAAGAGGAGGCAATCTCCCCAGATCTGGCTCCTTTTTATTCCTGGGAACACTTGGGGTCTGCCTTAGGGCTTATCACCTCCTGGACTGCTGATGGAAAGGCCTGCCTTACAAGTCTGAAGGAGACCCCAAGGTCATTGTGGCCATTCCCCTGCCTTCAGGCAGAATTAGAAGTAAACTGCCTCTGCTAAAGGATAATCTCTTCTACTTGTAAAAGCCTCCAGAGCAGACCTGGATCTCTCTCTCTAGGCCATTCATTGCAACTTTTCATCACCTTCACCATCAGGAAATTCTTTCCCCTAGCTATCCTAAATCCCTTATACTGGAGATTAAGCTCTTTTCCTCTTATTCTATCCTCAGTAGCCACTGCCAGGACTTAACCTGCCCTGCCTAAGAACTCTGCTGATACCTGAAGATTGTATTAAATCCTGCCTGCCTGTCCTTCCTCCATAAGTAATCCCACCTCCTTTAACATTTCCCCCCTGGCCTGCTGCCCAGCTGCCTGGCTGAGGCTGCCCTCTGAGCTTTCTCCAAATGCCCATCTCCCCGGCGGGGAGTGGGGTTTCCAGAATGGCCCATCTCAGATTTGGCGAGAATATTCCTTGAACATGGCATGAACTTCACCTTCCTTATTCATGTACCTCATTGCCCTGCTCATAGGCTCAGGGTCACCTTGCAGCCCGCCAGCATCCACGATCATTTGTCTTTCCTCCCCTTGGAGGCCAAGGGCACGTGCATTACCACCAGTCCCATCCCATCACCAACATCACTGCATCATTTTCTGCACCATCACTGACTACCACCACAACCTGAAGCCATGAGAAGAGAAAGTGAAGACAGTTGAGTGCCTGTGGCCCTTTTGGCAGGTTTTGACAAGAGCAAATAACCTCTGTTTGCAGAGCTGGGCCAGCTGGGCTGGATGTGGCTGCTCACACCTGTTTAAGGTCCTCCCAAGAGGAACAGCTTAGGCAGAACCATGCTGTTGGTCTGATTGCTTTCTCCTCTCCTTTCTGAACTTCTGGCCCCTCTGTCCCCTTTTCACAGTGCCAGAGTCCTCGTGGGTGCTCCTGCTGTCTGTGCGTCATCAGCAACCCCCTCCACCTCCTCCTGTCCCCTCATTTGCGCCACAGCTGCCCCCCTCCAGGCCAACAATCTTTTCCTGCTTGTGGCAGTTCTTGGTTCCGAACCACCCAGCAGGATGTGAGTGATCAGCACAGCGGAATGTGCTCAGTCTGCACTAGGTGGAGACAAAGATGGGGGAGATGGCCAACTCATATAATGAGACTGTGGTTGAGACAGGGACTTAAGACACAGACACAGCAAATTATAAACAGCAAAGACCTACTATTCCATGCTGGAAGAAGGATGTCTAAAGAGAGCCCCCAGAAAAGGTCAAATGAGTTGGGGGGCTATTAAAGGCAGAGACCTCGAGCTGAGGGGTCAGGGGGGCTTCCTGGAGGAGGTAGGGCTGGACATGAGCTGAGCCTTGGCATTGGATAGGCCTTGAGTAGAGGGAGCTAGGAAGCACTTGATGGGCTTGTGGATTCTGTTTTGCTCTCCCAACTCCCACCCCCAATCTTTCAATACTTTCCATTTCTAGTTTCCAGAAGACGTCTCCCCATTCCTTTACATTCATTCAATAAATGAACAAATATTTCACAACCACCTTCTTTAGGGTGGAATTATTTGTTGCAGACCAGCAACTTCTTATATGCTGTGTCACAATGGAAACCAGACTGGGTGGCTGGCATGCGGGAATGTTCACTCCCTCAGTCCTTGGGATGCACAGGCAGTCTGGGATGACCAGGTCTGCTGGCCCCTGGTTGTCTCTGAGAACCAAGCAAGTGGCCCTATCATTTTATCATTTTCTGTATGTCCTCCACTGGGCTTGGAAGCACCGTTCCAGGCTTTGGATGCAAAGATGACAAGGCAGCCAAAATTCTACTTTGGTGAGGTGTGGCAGGCAGAGTCCTGTCCTTTTGTGGACATGTCCTGCAAAAGCCCCTCCCCTAGCATGTAGATGTGAGCTGTGACTACGATGGAATAGTCACTCTATTGAGTCGGTGATGCTATATGGCATATTTGACTCCCCAAAAGGGAAATTATTATGGATGAGTCTGATCTAGTTAAGCAGTCCCTTAAAAGGGGACTTTTCCTAGTGAAAGGAATTCAAATCATGAGAAGGAGTTAACAGGAGCAAGATTCTCTCTTTCGGGCTTTGAAGACAGAGGGGACCACATGTCAAGGAATATGGGCAGCCTCTAGGAGTTTAGGCAGCCCCTGGCTGACAGCCAGAAAAGAAATGGAAACCTGAGTCCTTCCAGAAAAGAAATGGAAACCTGCACAGGAATCTGACTCTGCCACATGCTGTGAGCTTTGAAGAAGCCCCTGAGCTGCAGACGAGGGAGGATGCACCCTGCCTACGCGTAGATTTCAGCTTTGTGGGACCCTGAGCAGAGAACCCAGCCGCCTTGGGCCTGAGCTTCTGACCTATGGCACTGTGAGCTAATGAAAGGGTTTTTTTTTTTTTTTTTTTTTTTTGACATGGGCATGCACCGGGAATCAAACCCGGGTCTCTGGCATGGCAGATGAGAACACTACCACTGCGCCACTGTTGCACCGCCCAGGGGCTTGTTTTAAGTGAGTAAATTTAGCAATAGAAAAAAAATACATGAGGATATATAGGGAAAAAGTTTACATGAAAGAATCCAAGAGTGGGGAATTGTGCAGAACATCAAAACTCAGGACTGCCGTGGCCAAAAAGCACTGTGTCTGCTTTAGAGTGGGTGGTCAAGGAAGGACCCACAGAGGTAACCAAAAGACAACAAGGAGCCTGCCCAGTGAAGATCAGGGAGAAGAGAACTCTGGACACATGGAGGAGCCAGGCAAAGACTGTGAGGCTGCAACCAGCCTGGTGGGTTTCAGGTGCAGGGAGCTGGCCAATGTGCCCAGCACGGGCTCCCCAGGCTGCAAGAGGTGGCTACCAAGCCATGTGAGGACTTTCCAAAGCTGAACATTGAAGTGGGGTTTTATTTTCAATGTGGGGGAAGCCAAGGAAAGATCGAGCAGGGGAGTGATACCATCTAATTATGCTTTTAAAAGATCATTCCAGATACTCGCTGGAGCTTGGGAGGGGAGGGGAGAAGGGGCATGTGGCTGGGGAGAAGGATATTGCATCGTCCAGTGAGCTGTGTTGGGGTCTGGGACCAGGACTGAACACAGAGAGGTGGCATGTAGATTGTGGATGGTTTTTCCCTTCTCCCCTTTCCCTGCCTGTTCTCTTCATCTATTATTAACCCACTCCTGTCCTCCCCTCTCTCTCTCCTTATGTGTTTGCACACCCTCCTCAGCCTATGGGATGGAGCAGAAGGCATATCTCCCTCCTGCTGGGTGCCAAGCAGGCCGAATGGGTGTGGGGTCTGCTTACCCCTAAGGCGTAGGCATTGGCACGCCCCATGGCCCGGTGCCCATGGGCCCCGCCGAGGCTTGGCCAGCTCCGCGACGGAGAGCCCGCTACACGCTCTGCTGGCACCTGGTCCCTTGAATCTCGGGATCTTCCATCCCAGAGGGACTTGTGTGTAAGCATTGCTCCTGCTATATTCGTGTCCCAGTGCCCCCACGCCTAGCAGTTCCTTGACAAGGTGGGTCCCTGGTGAGTGCTCAGGGACTGACTGATGATGGCACATTTGTTCTCCAACTAGTGCTGATGAGACTGGCTGGCCAGAAACCCTCAAGTGTCTCTTTGGATTCTCATTCATCCCTTCATTTGCCCCATAATCATTTGAGGGTCTACCATATTAATAGCACACCCTGTCACAGGGGCTGGGGACCCCCATCAAACAGGAAGATGGTGTGTCTGCTCTTTAAGGAGCCTACATTCTTGAAGGGGAGACCGATGTGTTTAAAAGCAAAAACATAGTGCGCCAAATAAAGCAGCAACAGATAGAGGTAAATGCTGTGAAGGAAATAAACAGGGAAACTAAGTGCTTGGACATGGGGACTCCCAGTAGGGCTGACTCCAGTTTGGAAGGTATCATATAGTGAACGAAGAAATGTGTGAATCAGTAACTTCCCTGCCCCTGGATTTGCTGTATTCTGTGCAGTTTCTCTTCTCTGAGTTTATTTCTTCTGTCGGGAGGACTGGACAACGAGGGTGGGCATGTAACCAGAGGCAAGATGGGTTTAAGGAGCCAGTCGCAAGCTCTCGTCTGCACTGGAGAGCGCTCTGGCCCCAGCTTGGTGGCCCTCTGGGGTGTTTCACAGTGACAAGGTGAGATAAGGGGCCTCAATTAAGGAGATGGAGCTGCGGGATATTCAGAAGCCACAAGGATAGAACACGGTGACTGATAAGTTAAGGGAGGAGGAGGGTGAGCGCCAGGGCCCACGGCCAGGTGTTTTTGGCCTGGACGGAAAAGTGAATTTCCTACAATGGGACATTGACGGTAGAGAGACTTTGCGGGGAGGAGCTCTGAGAATTTTAGTTACAGGTAAGTTTTTTCCAAGGCTCTTAACCTTTAGGAGGTTTTTTATACCCATGACTTGCTCAGAAACAAGACAGGGACTGGAGGTACAGACAGGCGAGTCATTAACCTGTAGACTTTGAACAGGAGAGAGAAGGAGTGGAGGAGAGCTGAGGACCTCAGGCGAAGAACCAAATTTAAAGGTGGGAAGAGAAAGAGCAGCTGGCAGAGGAAAA
>PVIY010022550.1:0-40710 GCA_004026745.1 Myrmecophaga tridactyla
ATATTAAGAATTACTGATTGTATATGTAGAATGGAATGATATATTAATGTTCTTTTGTTAAGTTTTTTAATTAATAAAAAAGTTTTAAAAAATGCAAAAAAAAAAAATTCAAAGCAGATACTGTTTGCATGTATTCAAATAAAGATGACTCAGGCAAAGACTCGCTGAAATTCTGTTGCCATGTTGGGCGCCACCCTTTAGCCGGATATTGTCTAAGTTTTAGAATTTAGACCAATTATTCAAAACCTGTGGTCTAATCGATGTGTGGACCCCAAACCTACAAATTTCGGACAAGAACTAATTTCCCCTAGTTGACTCAAACTTTCTGAGTCAACACTTATCCGGGCATCTGGGCAGTTTGTAAAAAAAAAAAAAAAAAAACAGAACCCTGTGTAGCTCCACCCCACAGCTGGGGGTTACGCCGTGGACTCTGAGAGAACAGGCTCCGTGCTCTGCACACACACACACACAGAGGAATGAGTTTGCAGTTCTGTGCAGAACTCAGGCCCTCTGGCTTCATAGCTCCCAAGACTCTCTTAGTTGTCCATTAGACTTTTATCAGTAGAGCAACTGGAAAAACAAAAAACTGGCCCACAGGTCCAACTACTAACAATGCCAAAATTATGGGAATGAGGCACCAAGGCAAACTGGACAGTGGACCTAGGAAGTATTCAACAGCCTTTGTCCCCTTCAATCTCATTTCTGTTTAGTTTCGTGGACACTAAGATGATTCTTTGTCAAAGAGCAATGATCATCATTATAACGCCAGGTGAGCCCTCCTGAGTATGTGTTTGTTCTCCTTGTCTGTGACCAAGGGTCAGCGGTAGTAGACAGAAGTCACTGAAAAATGTGGGTGCCATCAGGGCACATTTTCTCAGGCCGGTGGCATTTTTTTTTGAAGCAAGGATTTTGGAAAACTTTAGGGTTTTTGAAGATTTTTACAAAAGCTTGGCTCTTAACCGTATGGGAAGAAGGTACTAGAAAAACACAGCATCCTGAGTCCCAATCAGCACCACATTCATCATAGATGGTTAGTCACATTGTGACTTCACAGTAGCAAGCCAAGGCCATTTCCATATGTGCAGAAAAATCCCTGCGTTAGCGAGGTGGTCCTAAAATGAGGTTCACATTTCAAAGGAACTGCACTCATTTGGGAGGCATTATACCCTTTTGTGTCTCCCAAATACTGTCCTGGAGGGGCTGGATCAAGGTAGCCTGCAAGTTCAATAAATCAAATATAAGTTTCCAACTTATTCCAATTGGATTTCAAGTCAAAGATGAACAATGGACATGTAGTAGAACAATGAACCAGGAAACATGACCTATATATCCCTAATAAATGTGAATGGTTAATGATAGGGACATAGGCTACCGTGGATCCATGTAGGTCCCAAACTGTGGTCTTTTCTTCCCCATACAATTACGATGACAAGCTTGTACAGAACTCACACTTAATTTTGCCGAACCCAACATCTGAGACCTAGAGACTGATTCTGAGTAGAGAACTAGGATACTAAGCCCCCAAAAGACTGGTTTTGCCTCTCACAGTCCTTTAGGACCTTAAATCAGTCAGTCCATGACTGTCAAACGAATCTTAAAGCTAAAGTTCTCCATAAGCCTACCTATTGCTCAAACCTCAGCATGACCAACAAATCAAGGACGTACCCTCCAAGGGACGCTGAAGACTTCACCGTGGACCTCATTAAGGCCTGTTGATAATACATGATCTGGAAGAGAGAAAAGGTGTCAGAAGCTGTCCAACATCCCCACTCTTGGAGGTCGCTGACACTGATATTTATACGTGGCCGACAAATTCAGAGGCCAAGCATCTTTCCCAACCTCCATTCCATGCCCTCGAGCCAGCCACCTGAGAACCAGTGGGGCTCGGGCCCACCATAGATGGATGGAACCCAGTTCCAAAGAGTGGCCTCCTTAATCCATCATGTGACGGTCTGGGCAAAGGCACCGGATGGAGAAGAAAAAGGTTCTAAGGAGAATGAAACCAAGACCTGGGGGCAGACGCTTAGCTTTTCTCTCTTAGGTCTCTGGCTGAATTGAGTGATCTTCCTGGTTCTGCAGCTTCGGCAGGAGTGAGCCATCCCTGTCTCCCACAACCTTCTTCCCTAGTCAGATGTCCATTGTCACATCCCAGCTCAAGGACCAATGCTTTCTGTAGTAGGTTGAATTATTCATCCCAACAAACATAGTGTTCTTAATTCACATCCATGTGGGTGTGAACCCATGTACATGGAATCTCTGGAAGATATTATTTTAAGTTAGGCTCTGGCCAATTGAATGACGGTGGGGCTAAATGCAGGTGATTGAAGCCCTTATAAAGAGAACCAGAGAACCCAGCAGGACAGAAACTAGAAAGGAGAGGACATCGCCATGTGACAGGAGGCCGAAATACAAGCCAAGGAACCCCAAGGATTGCTAATGACCAGCATCAGACCGCTACAGATTTTCAAGAGAAAACAAGCCTTGCTGATAACCTCGATTTGGACTTTTCCTAGCCTCAAAACCATGAGCCAATAAATTTCTGCTGTTTAAGCCATTCCATTGTTGTGGTGTTTACGTAGCAGCTCTGACAAATTAAGATACTTCCCAAAGCTCTATCTTGGGTCCAGATCCAAGATTTTCTAAAACAGTTCATTTTCTACCCTGGATAGATTGTGAAAGGCCCTATAATTGCAGGTGGGGATGCGAACACTCTGAAGTATCCCCCTCCCCCCCTTGCCCTCTTCCCCCCTCCCCCTTTTCCCCTTCCCCCTTTTCCCCCTTCCCCCATTCTCCTGACCATTTTGAGCACAGACCCACTCAAACCTTACAGAGGTGCTTTGTCATTCTGTGTTGTCCATTAGCTTGGAAACAACTGTTTGCACATTACACATGGTCTTTATTTCACTACTGAATGCAGATCATAAAGCCAAAGTATATGTAATTTGTTAGGGGATTTAAAGTCATTTTTCTGGAACTTGGGGGGGGACATATTACCTCTTTTCTGATGGCAGTGACTGTTTGTTTCTGTAAAACAAAGAAGCAAAAATCATTAAACAGATATCATCACATCATTACAGTTCTAATACCCATTCAAAATATAAAAATCCCTCCCCAAGATAAAACTGTCCATCTGTCCTTACTCCAAAGATAGGATTCTGCTACATTATCACCTCCACCCTATATTACCCAACAACTGAAGAATTATACCAACTAAGAGGTGAGAGGGGGATTGCAATTTACCACCAAAACTTTACCCTGCTCTCCTAAAAGCCAAGGGGAATTAAAGATTAAGTCTGAGGTCTGCCCCCTTCTGCCATCGTGCCCACAGGCCCACCTTCAAAGGAATGAGAGAAAAAGCTGGGGACCTAGCATGGGGGGCTGGATTTTTAATTTCCCTTCTCACAAGGAAGAGCTCTGAATGAATGGTTCATTCCTCAGGTATTCATAACAACTTGACCAATACCACAAGTTGGGGGGAAAAGCCACATTGCCAAAAAATAAACCGCACAATTAAACCCCTTGAGACCCGCCTCTGCTCAAGCAGAAGCCCAGAACTGAGCTGCAGTGGAGACCACCTTGGGCCCCAGGCCCTCACTGAAGCTGCTGAAGCAAGTCCAGGACCGGTGGGGGTGGGATGCAGGGAGCTCTCTCTCTCTGCACCCTTTAAGCTACGGCAGAACAAAGGATGGTTCCAAGAAGGGCCCCAAATTTAGGCTCTTAGAAACTCCTGGCAAATATTCAGACCCATCTCTTACTAAAATACATAGATCTTCTACAATCCTAGAGGGGCAAACTTCCTTGGCACTGCGTGTCCGCCCCCAGCCCCTCACAAGCGGTGAACCCAGTCTCGGTTTTCCCAGGTGGGGTTGTGTACAGGGGCGGCCTGGTCCCGAGTCTCATACTCCAAGCTGGGCATCTTAATCCCTGGCTGCAAACATTCAAGATGCTTAACCCAACCGAGTCTTCACTGCGATTAGAGTCAGAATCCAGAGGAGGACACTACTTCCCACGGTCAGTTAGGAAAACGGGCTTTGACCCTCAAGCCCATTGACAAGAAATGGGTAGCCCAGTTTGAAAGGCCACATACTAGCCTCTCCTAATCCACTTTGGATTCTAGGGTTTGTTTATTTCGCTGAATTGCTTTTAGGTCATTGCTTCTCATAAGAAAGCTTCTTCTGGGGTGGGGGATAGGCAGAGTTGTCTGGGGCAGGTATTCTCCCTGTTTGGGGCCCTCTCACACACTCTGACTTCCTCCTGCTCAGCGCTTATTACAGCTGTAATTACATATTTCTTTGCATGACTCTCTGCTTAAGGTAGGTATCACACAAGAGGTGTCACCCAGGGCAGGGTGACCACCGTGTCTTGGGAATGCCATGTCCCCTAGCAGGGGCCTGCTGAACAGTCAATGCTCAATACTGAACAGATTACATCCGCAATGTGCTTGGAGGCATGGAAAAATGGGGACATTTTCCAGGCTCAATCAAATCTTTTTCCACTTAAAAAAGTGAAGACTATGCAAATGATCCAAATATTTTGGCAACCACCCTGATCATTTGTTCCCATTTTTCTCCCAACATAACACACTGTTTTAGCCAACATACGATTCAGGTAGAGAAGGACCCTAGGGGCAGAGTGGATTTGCATTCAAATCTAATATAATCAGTCCTTCTGTTAGAGTCCTGCTGGAGTGGACTCTTCAGAATTGCATCTACTGGTCTGTGCCCTCTGCTCCTACAGGAAGCTGAACTTTTGCATAATGATAACTGCATGGTGGTTAGTACCAAGAAATTGACTCCTCTTTGAACCCTCACAAGACTTAAGGAAAGGAGGTCTTACTATTCTGATTTGAAGCTGAGAAACCGAGGCTGTGAAATGTCACAGGTAACTTTCCCAACATCTCCTGGTCAGTAACTGGCCGTGCCAGGATTCAAACGCAGCTCTGCCAGATGCCAGTGCCCTTGGATTTGAACCTAATGACCCAAACGTCCTCTTTGCAAAGCTGAGGATTAATCCATGAGAAACCTATCAACTTTCTCCAACCTAGGCTGCTCTCTTTACCAAAACCTTCTGGGCTCTCAAGCTGAGAAGGCTGCAGAATGAAATGACTCTGTCCAGTCATTTAATTTCAAATGGAAACAAAAAGAGGTCTGGGCCCCAATCATGGGGTGAAACACAAACACAGGAAATACTCTTTAATTATCACTAACGATGGTAAAGATGCAATCATGCTAGGCACATGCTGAGCAGCCAACATCACAAGCATCCTCCCTCCAAGAGTCCGAGACCCGAGAGCAAACTCCTGGTGGCCACAGGCTCCTGGGAGGCCATCCCCCGTGGAGTGAGCGGGACGTCTCAGGCTGTCCTGCTGTTCTTGGGGTTGCACGCGGAGATGCACTCACAAACCACAGTCCCAGGTATACTCATTTCTACCTTTTGTGGTTTTCCTTTGGCCTAGTTTGTTAACTCCTGGAGCCATCGCCCTGGTCTTTGGGCTTTTAAAAAAAAAATGTATTTTAATTCACTTCATTTGATGTTATTACCTTATTAGGGCTTTTGTAGCTGGTGTGGCTTGCTTTTTGGTTTTTTTTTTTTTTTTTTTTTTTTTTTTTTTTTTTTTTTTTTTTTTTGCTGCTCAGAATTAGCAGCTCTCTTCTGGAAACCAGACTGCCGTATGCTCTCTAATAATAGGGTTTGGTTGAGTCTGAGGCTTCCCCACCCCTATCCTGGATTGGTCGCATGAATTTCAGCCTTTATTTCTAATTAAATAAAACTCTCCATATTATCAACTTTCTCTAGATTGGCACACAGGGTATCTCTGTCCTTCTAGGGGTGGGTCTGTGTGTGCGTGCTGTGGCACTGGAAAGAGAGGGTTCTGGACTTTTCTCAGAGACAATCTGACCTCAGAGATGAAGACTGGTTTAGGAAAGAGTGTGGGCTTGGGGGTTCAGGGCAGGGCCAAATTCCTGGTTTTGTCCTTACTGGCCAGGTGACCTTGGGCGACTTGTTTAGCATCTCTGAGCTTCTGTGTCCTCATTGGTGAAGGAGGGAAATTAAAGGGGATAATGGACATCAGGGGACTGGCCTAGAGCAGAGACCCAACATACAGCGGCAATTAATTAGGGCTAATAACAGTCTGCCGCTGAGCACAGGCCTGGGACAACTGTAACCCTAAGTGCCAAATAAAAAGAGGACACCTGTGCAATATTTGGGACAAACACTAAAAAAAGTATTTGTTGTTTTACCTGAAATTCACATTTAACCGGGTGTCCATCATTTTTATTCGCTAACTCTGGCAACCCTATTATTAATATTATTGTCACTCAGACAAAGGCCACAGGAAACATTATTTTCAAAGTAAAGTTGTTTTAAAAAATATGTACACTTCTAAACAATTCAAAGATCACCTAGTGATAAAATAAGAAAAAACAGGCATGTTTTTCACCATGCAATCACATATAACCCCCCTCCTTTCTCATCAGGTGGACCTCCTGGAAGGAAACCCATCTCTGTATTTCCCAGCAGTGACAGACTTTGCTACCGTGTGAATTTTCTGCATAAGGGATCCATGAGTGCTCTGAATTGTGGAATTCTAATGACTTATTAGTCTTCACTTGCAGAGGTACACATCTGGGGATATATCCAGAGCTTGTTTACACAGCCCCGTGCCCAATTAGGTGGCCCCAAAACCGGATGGAGGCTGTAGGTAAATGCTGAGACAGGCCAGGTTGGGGTGACAGCCCTGGGAGGCCCTGGGGACACCGCCAACAGGAGGGCAGAGCCCAGGGAAGAAGCGAGCAAGGACCCTGGCATCGGGCAGTCGGCCAGGGGGGGAGACCCCAGATGGGAGAACTAAGAAGAATCAGGTGGCACAGGCACTGAGAGCCAAGAGCGGGGCCAAAACCAGAAGCCAAAGCATCCAGAAACAGAAGAGGTTAATGCAAAGCAGACCGGAAAAGCTGTAGGGAGCACCTGTCCAAGGAGACCAGAGTGCTGAGGATTTATCACCTGGAGTTAGCCTCGTCCTGCCAGATACGTCATCTACGGGGCTCAGTACAAAATGAAAATGCAGGGCACCTTGTTCAGGAAGTCTTCAGGATTTCCAGATTGCACCCACAGAACATTAAGCCAAGCAAAGGTCCTTCTAGGGGCCCTGCGTGAGTGCCCGTCACCTGCCCATGGAGTCGGCCCTGAGGGCAGGCCCCAAAGGCTGCAGAGTAGCTGCATGCTGGAAGAGCAAGAGCTGTGGGGCTGCAGAGACCTAAGTGTGACTCCTGACTGGGCCACGCAGGCAAGCTGCTAAGCCTCTCTGTTTCAGTCCTATGAAAAATGGAAACGATATTACCTTTCTTGGCAAGTTGCTGTGTGCATTTCGTGAAATCCACCGAGCTTCTACAAGTCACATAACGGACATCAGAACACATCAGGCAGGAACAGAGTGGGCTCTGGGGCCCGCCAGCTGAGGTTTGAAATTTGGTTTCACCATTTCTGAGCTGTGTGCTCTTGGACAAGGTTCTTACTCTCTCTTGGCCGGTTTCCTCAACTGTAATATAGGGCTGCAAGTAATATACTTACTCACAGGGTTATGGGGAGACTTAGCTGCACTGACATTAGGTGGGAAGCACTTAGCCCCATGCCTGGCACCCCGTGATTTCTGGCACACGCTAGTCAGTAGAGCTGTGCATGCCCCAGTCAGCACCTTCACACAGAGCCATGAGAAGAGAGCAGCTTGTCTCATTCCCCACCATCGGCCCTCGGCCAATGGTGGGGGATGTTGGCAACGGGTGGGGGCACATAGGAGGCCCCCCTTCACCGAGGCCCCAGGTTGAGTGCTCTGCAGGGCACAGTACTGCATACTCTGGAGTAATATTTTTGGCTTCTGCTGCCTAGTGACCAGTGTGAAAGGAACACTCAGCAGCTATTCATTGGCCTGGGCAGAGAAGACACGACTGATGGGCATCTTTCTCTCCCTTCCTCTTCCTGCCCCCAACAGGACTAGAAGTATAAGAAGCTCTAAGGAAAAAAGAGGAAATTGGCTAAATATAGCCCTCACCCCCAAGTTCTCTCTCCCACAGCATGGAGAGACTTACAAAGATAACAGCTCCTGTTTTGAGAATGTGTCTACATTTTGGATGCCACTCTAGACATTTCACATAAATGATCATGCTTAATCTTCTAAGGATGGGACTATTGTTATTCCCATTTTACAGCTGTGGGAACTGAGGATTTGAATAGCTCAAGAGGTTGCCCAAGATCACGCAGCCAGTGAGTGGGGGAGCTGGGACCCACTCCGATACTACAGCCCTCTCCGCACCCTCTGGATGAAATGATGCCCCTGCCACAAGCAGCCCCTGCCTCGCCATCACTTCCTGGGCCCCCCAGGCATGCCACTGCCCCCATCCTGGCCAGAGAACAGATTCAGCTCTGTGTCTTCTCTGTGGGGCCAAATTTTCTCTGTAATACAGGGAAGGTGGGGGGCTGTGCACACTTGGCACCCTGAGTGTCAGAGGGATCGTTCCATGGGTGGGGCCATCAGCCCGTGGCCAGTTCCTCCCAGAGCGGCGGAACCATGCTGCCCATTGGCCACCAGCCCAAGGAAACAGGTCACCCCGTGGCCCGAGACAACAGCCTACCTAATAGTCTCCATACTTATGCTTCAGTGTACTTATTTCTTTTGGGCTATTTGCCTCCATTTAAGCAAAATAGATATCTTTTCAAGAATTCACTAATTCTCAGAGATGGCCCCCTCTCTTCAAACCAGCTCATGCCCTGTGAGTCCTTCTCTGCACTGAAACAAAGATCTAAAACCTCTGCACTCTCGGGACTCATGAAAGTTCCTGGCCTTCTCAGACGCCTGGACCCTCGGCCAATGGTGGGGCATGTTGGCCACGGGTCACACCCTGCACCAGCCTCCACTTTAGGGCCGGGCTGGGGCTGGTTGAGGGGAGGGGGCTGGGAGAGGCGCCTGCAGGAGAACTATGGTTCTTTATTCTTCTTAAGATCCACAGCAGCCAGAGCACACAGACAGGAGAGAGCGAGCTGGTGGGGGAGACAGAGAGAGAGAAGATGATGGTAAACCAAGATAGAAGCACAACCCATTTCCAGCGTCACCAGAGAGAAGACGGCTCAGTCTCACTCGCAGACTCTGCAGCGTGAGCTGTGGTTACTTCCAGCGTCACCCTAAGAGCCGCACTTAAAGGGCCCTTTGCCCCATCCTCCTGCCCCCCAGGAGGAGACCCCTGGGAGGCCTCAGGAGAGGAGGGCCTGGGCGAGGGCCTTCCCCCCTCTCACCCGCACAGCTCCCCCGCGTCAGGGTGGCTGACGGGGTGCCGCCCCCAGCCTGCCCCTCGGGAGAGCTTTTCAGGGTGCCAGTTATCCATGAAAAAGCAAACCTGCCACCCAGGCTCCGTATTTCACTCGGTGATTCTGTTCCCATGGCAACCAAGCCTACGGGGCCTCAGCAATTATCTGTTATCTGACAAGGGGAACATGGAAAAGGCTGCCATGGGGTGGGAGCGGGTGCTGCGGGCGGGCCGCGCACGTGGGTATCACAGCAGTGGTCCCTCGGGTGGGGAAGGGCCCTAGGGATCCCTTTGGGTCCACCTGGCTACTCCCAGTCTCCTCCCGGCCCCCACTGGGCCTTAAGGCCAGAGAGGCTACTTTCGGCCTTTGTGGCTGAATCTTCTTTAGAAAGCCGTCCAACCATCTCCTCAGTTTTAGGCTGATTTATTTGGATCATTAGTTCTTACCTGGGGTAATTCTGCCCTTCCACCCCCCAGGAGACGGTGGGCAATGCTGGGAGGCATTTTTGATCATCAGGACCAGGGAGCAGGTGGAAGGCAGAGCTACAATGCTGACTCCACCGAGGCACGGGACTGCCAACCCCACCCGCCACGAACAATCTGGTCCCAAATGTCAACAGTCCCAAGGTGGGAAATTCTGACCTGGACGCCCACTGTTGCAACAGCTTAGGAACAGCATTTCTTTAAGTAAACAAATGATATGAGAAATGGGCCATCCACCCAACAGGTAGGGGGCCTAAGGATCATGGGAGAATCTTTGCAAAGAGGGGTAAAGAACTGCCCCACTGGGAGGCCAACAGACTGAGGCATTCCAGGCCCAGCCATGTCAGTTAAGGCTTAAAGTTGATGAGTAGAGGTTTTAAACTTGGCTGAAATTGTATGCAAAGTGTCTATGCATTTTGGGGCAGAATGGGCTCAGATTTGCACCAGGGGAAGTGACTCAGAAAAGTGTGAAAACCAACCATCTAGATGCCACCCGCTGTGACCTACACTCTCCATTCTTGTGCCCGAACAATTATAATCTCTCCTTACCCGGGAGCCCTGCCCCAAATCCCAGAGCCCGCAGCCTCCTCTCTTTGTTAGTCTCAAAGGGGGAACGCCGTCACCGTCAGAGACCCGAGTAGACGGGTGCACACCTTCCCAGCCTCAGAATCTGACCTAGCCTCGCCCAAAGCAGGCAGCTGCCACCGAGTACCTCCAGTGCAGACATACCTGGTTTACCTTCATTTCATTTGGATTGGTGACTCGGTCCAGGCCATAGTCCAGCACATTGTCCACTCCGGGCTGAAAGAAATAAATGCAGCATAAGGACACCAGACAGTGAGTCTCCAGTTTCTGATTGACTTTGGGTCTAGGCCAAGCTGCCAAATATGAAGTTGAGCTGTGAAGGGCATGGGGCCTAGACCATGGGGAGTCAAGAGGGTGTGTAAGACCTGCTGGGGAAGCGGGGAAGCTCTATGGGGGCTGTTCTGATGCTACAGCAGCTCCATAACCTAATGTGGTAGGATGGATAGATGGATGAACAAATGGATGAATGGATGGATGGATGGATGGAAGGAAGGAAGGAAGGATGAATAACATTCCAGCTCACTAAGACTCACTGGATGGATATGTAGGACTCTCAACTCTCCCTCCAGCTCTTCCCCACTCTACACGGCTCCTGTCTAGGCTGGCCTGGAAGCAGAGGAAAGAGACCCCTCTGGTGCTGTGGGAGAGCCCAGCTTCGTCACCTGTGGGTTCCAATCCTGATTTGCTACTTCCCAGCTATGCAAAAGATCTTGGGAAACCACTTCCCCTCTCTGCACTCACTTCCCTTTCTGAGAAATGGAGAGGACTCCTCCTCCCTGGAAGGTTATTGTGAGGATTTGACAAGATGGGGCACAAAGCTCTCAACAGTGGGCAGCTATCACTGAACAAAGGGACTGTGCACGGAAAGGGCTGGGTCTGCGATCCTTGTCAGGCCCCTTCTCCACGAGGCATCCAACTCCCCAGCCAATCTCATTCTCACTCAACTCCTTGAGGCCAGGAACTTGGGTCTTTCACTTCACTCTATGGTGTTTGGTGCCAGGCACCCATCAAGTACTCAAATGTCACTACTAAGGCTGAGCTCCCTAAAGCAGAGGGTGGAAGAACAGCTGGGCTTTCTCCCCACCAGGTTCAGCCCCAACAGAGTCAGCTACCTTTGCAGTTCAGAGGTTGGGTTACCAAATAAAATACAGGACACCCAGATAAATTTAAATGTCAGATAAAAAACAAGTAATTTATCTACCAATACTGGTATACTTATTTTATTTCTATACCAAAAATATTATATCTAAAGTATGTTTTACATAAAATGATGTATTAAAAATTATTCGAAATTCAAATCTAACCAGGCATCCTGTATTTTATTTGCTAAATCTGGCAACTCTACCTTAGCAGGCTATTACCAGGGCAAATAGAGGGCATACAGCCCAGGTCAGCAAGACAGAATGTAAAAAAATAGAAAATGGGCAGGAAGGAGGGTAGGGAAAGGGAGACAGCATTCTTTCCCTCCTTGTTACATGTGGAATGAAATCACCAGATATTTATTAGGCACTTATTATGCGCTGGACATCGAGCTCGGTACTGGGCCCGTGATGAATACGGCCCGAGGCGCCTGCCCCTGCGGCCCATCCAAGCTTGTGGGAGTGGCCATTTGGCAAGTAGTCACTCAAAGACGAATTACAGTCAGGACAAGTGCTGTGAAGGGGCAATGCAGAGGTCTGAGCGTGTCTCTGTGTGTGTGTGTGTGTGTGTGTGTGTGTGTGTGTGTGTGTGTTCTAGTGGGGGCTGTTATTATCAGAATGAGTGCCTCTGTCTAAGGTAGATTCTAGAAGTTGCTCCCTCCACCTGGTATGGAGAGCCCCTTCCCCAAGCGTGATCAAAGCCAGATGCCACAGACACACACACACTCACACACATGCCTGCGCATACTCATACACACTCTCATGCATCGACACATCCAGCCCTTGCCTCCCTCACATGCTCAAAGTGAGGTCGCCTGCTCCACTTAAATTAATGATCCAGTTTTCTGCTTTAACCTTGCCCCACTCTGGGGGAAATAAACTCCGCTGCCCTGGAGCACTCGTGGAACTGTCGTCATAAGCAGCCCAGACCGAAAGGCCTTGGTCGATCGGAGCCACCAGCCTCCCCTGGGCTTTCCTGCTCTCTGCGGGTCCTGCCCTAGCTCTCCGGGCTCTCCTGCTGCCTCCACGGAATGAAATAGCCAGGCTCGGACCCCTGCCGCCCCTGTGGATCCACCCAGAGCTGCAGAAACACGGAGGTGGTCCCATCCCAGCATTCCGCCTTCAAAACTCCCAGCGGCTGCCCTGCTGCCCCGGCTGGATTTGGAGCGTCAGGCCCCTCTCAGTCCTTCACCAGGTAGCATAAAGCCTTTGGGTCCTCTGTGACAGCCAGAGAGCCACTCTGATGCTGTTTCTGGCACACAAGAAGGTGCTCGAACGAGATAAGCCAGCACTGCATCTCAGTGCACGGGAAATAAGGGCAACGGTGCATGCTGCAGAGGGCTACTGGGAGAGAAAGGGACTGCTCCCACTCCCAGCCCTGCGCCCCAGCCAGGGAACCTTCTGGAGAAGGCCCAGCACCCTCCTCCACCCACTTAGCCAGAGAAAACATCAATGTCGGGGGGGTGACGACCCCAACAACCATGCCTTGGGCATCAGCCAAAGATGCAATGTTTTAAATGTGGCGTACTTTAGGTCAGGAAAGGACCTGTGTGTGCCTGACGACTGCTCCATGAGGGTAACATTCCCTGGAACCAGCACTGCAGATCACGGCCACCTACAAGTCTCCCGCCGTGCTCTCTGTCCCTCCTGCTCTCATCCCCTCTCTCACCAGCACTCTCTTCCCTAAAGCATCAGTTAAGACCTTTTTGAGGCATGGGGCAGAAAACAAACAAAATAAAATACCGAATAGCTGTAAGAAAAAATAAAGCAGGATAAAGACAGAGTAAAAAGGCTGAACCAGGGGAGAAGGTTTTAGATTGGGGGGCTAGAGAAGGCTGCTCCTCCCAGCAGAACTCGGCTTGAAGCCCACTTCCACACTTACCATCTTGTTAGGTCCCTTGCCTCTTACAAGCTGCCCTGGCATTCTGTAGGTCTCACACTTATTTGTATAATAATTGTTGATCTTTGTCTCCCCACCAGGTTAGTAAGCTCCTTGAAGGTGTATGCCCACGTTTGTCTTGGCTCGGTATCCAAATCCAAACATCCCCCATTGTCTAGAAAGCTCCTGGCATAGAGCAGGCGTTGACAAAATATTTGTTGAATAGGCTGCAGTTTGTTTAAGAAAATCTAGACCACACAGCTGATGTAAATTTCCCTCCTGGTTTTAAAATATAACATTATATGTCAGACCATTTCCCCAGGTCATTAAATGGCCTTTAAAAGAATTAATGTTCATTCAATAGCCTCACAATATTCTATCATTGTGGAAAGCCAGAGGAACGTGCCTGGGCGTTCTGTGATGAGAAAAGCCAGTACATCCTTTCATTTATTTTGCCTTTCCCCATTGATGGACATACAGCCCAACCTCAACAGGAAATGGAGGGCAGACATCCTCTTCTCTGGGGGAATGTTTGTGTAGGTGGTTGAAACATAGGCCATTTAGCTTGACATGCAATCCAGTGACCTCTTGATTTAGAGCACACACTGCCAAAGGCAATCTCTGTCCACAAAACCAGGTCTTAGCAATGGGCGACAGCCTCGGGAAGCATGGAAGCAAAAGTGCTTGGAATGTCCCCAAAGTGACATTTCCAAAGGAGCCATTTCTTCCTCCGTTCACTTATAAAACGGACTATCATTTGCATCATGCTTGGGTTAAAGCTTTGTCCTCTTTGCATAAAAAATGGGAGCGGAATGTCATTTTCCTTCATTGCCGGATGCTAAACCATGGATGGCACTTGGGTTTGGGACCCATGCGGAATGGGGTGGGATCACTCACCCACTGCCAGCCACGTCTGATCCTGGCCTCTGCTGGTGACGACATCCTTGACACAGCATCTGGCTCAACATTCCCTCCCTCCCACAAATCAATGACCCCCTCCCTATACTCTTTCAGCACTGGAGTCTCACCCTGGAGAGCACTGCTCACCTGGGCAATGGTGATTTGAATTTTGAGCTCCTTGAGAAGAGAGAAGGGCTCCACACATGAGTCCTCCATGTACAGCAGCAGTGATGTCAAGCTTTGGAGTCAGACAGATGTGGACTCACATCCCAGCACTGAACAAGCTGCTTAACCTGAGCTATGATTTCTCCAACTGAGTAACCGGAACGATGACACTTCCCACTTCACAGGGTCACTGCCAGGTTCGGAATGAGAGAATCCACGCCAGGAGCTTCATACAGGCAAGGGTTCAATAACATTTAGCTGTGATTTCATTCCCAGCACCTAACCCCTTACCTGGCCAGGTAAGGGCTCAATAAAGGTTTCACCGAACAATGAGTAGACAAATGAACACATGAATGAACTGATTCGGGAACATATGCTACAACAGTTGGTTAGCGTCAGTCCACACACTGGCTGCTTTCCACCCCCCAGTGCCAAATGCTTTGTTTGCGTTGGCTGACTTTTTCCCCACTGAACTGGCAGTGTGTTTGGGTCTCCTGGAGACAGTCTGACAGTCCGCAAGCTCCTGGGCTTCCTGGGGTTGTCAGTCAGATTGCTCAATTTCTAAGCTGAGATACTCTTCAAACAGATGCTCTCCAAACAGAACAACTCCCACCCCGCTCAGGTCAACAAGAGGCTGACAGTGTTTATAAAAAGTCTGGGAGAACAGGATCTAGATGCACTGTGCCTCATCTCTGACTACTGGCCCAGTTTTGACTTAGGGGAACAGCAGAGAGAGAGAGACTAGATGAAAAGAGCAGTTTCGTGTCCCAGGATTTTTACGACTGCTCAGAGAACATCAAAGCCTGATTCTGAACTTTGGTCCCTAGTGCTATCAAACGAGGGACCACGCACATGTGAATCCATGCAGTGACTTGTACAATCTGCTAATAACCAAGGAGGTTACAAAAGAGTCTTAAATGTACTAAGACATCACACAACATGTTATGGGAGATCAAAGAACACAGTGGTCAAGACGGAGAGCCCCGCAGTCAGCTGTACGTGGGTTCAGATCCTCTGTCACTTACGCGCCATGTAACTTCCAACACGTTGTAGCTATTTCTGAGCTTCAACCCACTTATCCTTAAAATGGGAATAATATTACTGCTTTTCACACAGAGCTACAAAGATTAAATAAGACAATGAATGTAAAATGCTTAGCACAGTATCCAGCACATTATAAACTCTCAACTAATTTCTCTTGTGATGATGATGATGATGATGACAATAGCAATGGTGATAGTGGAAGAGGTGGTGGAGGTTGTAGACGTGGTGATGGAGGTGGTGGAGGTAGAAGTGGAGGTGGTAGAGGTGGTGGTGGTGGTGAAGGTGGAGAGAGAAGTGATAGAGGTGGTGGTGATGGAGGTGGAGATGGAAGTGACAGAAGTGGAGGTGGTGGGGGTGGGGGTGGAGGTTGTAGACGTGGAGATGGTGGATGTGGTGGAGATGAAGATGGAGGTGGTGGAGGTGGTAGAGGTGGTGGTGATGGAGGTGGAGATGGAAATGACAGAAGTGGAGGTGGTGGAGGTGGTGAAGGTAGTGGTGGTGGGTGTGGAGGTTGTAGACGTGGAGATGCTGGATGTGGTGGAGGTGAAGGTGGAGGTGGTAGAGGTGGTGGAGGTGGTGGTGGAGGTGGAGATGGAAGTGACAGAGGTGGAGGTGGTGGAGGTAGAGGAGACTGGTGGAGGTGATAATGGTGATGATTAATTTGATGGTAATGGTAGTGTTGGAGGTGGTGAGGTGGGAGAGGTGGTGGTAGAGGTGAAGGTGGTGGTGGCGATAGAGGTGGAGGTGGAGGTGGTGGAGACAGTGGAGACTGTGGTGGACGTGCTGGTGGTGATGATGAATTTGATGGTAATGGGGGTGGGTGGATGTGGGGGGAGGTGGTGGTGGCAGATACATTGTGAAGTTTGTGTATTTCTAGGTACTTACATCATCCTATGCAGAGCCACTCAACCACGTGCCTTGAGTGGGGACTGAGAGCTTACCCCACGAGAACTGGGGGGAACTCAGATGGTAAGTTTTTCAGCTGGAACTCCTGGTTATAAGATTATGGAGGAGAAGAAGGATGCTAGGTGGAGAGTTACAAAGCCAGTGCATGGGGTTTTGCATAGAATGCAGTCACACTGGCATTCCCACACTGCGGAGTCTCCATATATTTTCTGGAAGCCATTCTCCATCCTCCCTGGTCATGGATGCTACTGGACACCTAGGCATCTTACAAAATGAGTGGCTTATTTGCCATTTTCCTTTATCCTTAGCAAGGCTCCCTTCTTCTGGAATATATGACCAGGTACAGGCTAAACAATGCACTGCTTCCTTCTCATGCAAAGATTTCCCTCCTGAGCTGTCAACAGGAGGCATGTCCTGGCACTGTTTCTCCAGGACCTGGATCAATCATCCACCTCCTTCCACCCAGCCCCCAGGGGCCTGGGCTGAACATTTTCAAACTATTGCACCTAGAGGAAGAACTGTGAAACAAATCAAAACCAAACAAGCTGCCTGGGGATCAATCCCAGGACCTAATCTGACAACTAGGCATCCAAACAGACGCCTCCACAGATGGACCACCTTAAGGGAATCCATTTGAAGACAGAAAGAAAACAAACAAAATGGCCAAAACCTGATGAACCAGAAGTTCAAAAGTCCTTAAATTTTGGCACCATGACTGACCCAAATCACGGTCTGGTTCTGAGAATTTCAGATACCTAGCAGGCGAGGAATCTAAAGAAGGAGGAGAAACATTTGCTTTAAATGCTTCGCTTTCTGGAATTCCCTTCATATTTCCCACTCCCCATGATCAGTAGGCAGCACATGGGTCTGACACAGAAGGAAACTGAGGCACTAGAGTTAGCTACAGTGGGTGGCAGTCAGTGTCTGTTTCTCTGTGTTCAGGGTGACAAGTTACACCCAGTTATGTCCAGCTTGTGTCCCTGGATCTTTAAAAGTGCCAAAGCCACAGGTGTACTATGCTCTAAACAATAAGATGCTTAGCAAACACTTATTCCTTCTCTCCTCCTCCCGTCTCAACCCCTAGTGAATGGATATGGGAAAGCAGATGGGGAGCGAGCAAGAGACATGAACCGTGCCTTTGGCTTTGCAGAGTTTCAGCTGTCTACAACATTTTGATTTTCTGCTTTGGAGCCTGAGTTCTGATTTTTTTTTTTTTCCTTCTTATATTTCTTTTCTAAGGCATGATATCCTGGCCCTCAACAATTTCAGCCCTTATAATAGAAATATGCATTCACATCCTTCCCTTGGGTAATTCCAACTAACTCCTAACTCCTGCAGGTGGCCATGAGTAGACCCTATGTAGATAGTGTGTTTTCCTCTTCCAGAAATGAGGCACTGGATACTACCCTATCAGTGAGCAGGTCCTTCTGCTGATCCCCTTCTAGCCCCAGGAGACAAGCTGGCAGTGAGCTGGAGAGCACGGGGAGGGGTCAGGCGTACAGGAAGAGACGGGTTAAAGCCAGGAAGGACAATACTCACAGGGCATCGATGCACCAGCCAATATGCCTTCTCTTGGCAATCCAGAGCATATCTGTCCGCTTTGTTCCTTTCCTTCCCAGTCCTGAAAAGTCAAGAGCATTGGTTAAGGCCAGTCAGTAATACCTGGCAACTGTTGGTCAGGGATGGCCTCCATTCCTACTGACCTGGGCCACTCTCCCCAATCTGCCAAATAATCCAGACTGGCCATAAAAACAATAACGGCGAATGCTAACGTCGCACTTATGGGCAAGGTACCCTCCCAAATACTTTTGCTTGTATGAGCTTGTTTAATCTGCTCAGTGACCCTTCTTCACTTCACAGATCAGGGAACTGGAGCAAAGAGAGGTTAGGTGCCCTGCCCAGGGCCCCGCCGTGAGCACGTGGCAGAAGGGTGGCCAAAGGGGGGCTTGCACGTGGGCAGCCGGGCCCAGAGTCCAGCCCGTTCCCAGGAACGTGCTGCTGAAATGCCATCAGGCCGCCAGGACTGGCCACAGAATCAAATCAACCTCACCCTGAAATGAGACACAGACGACACCCTGGGCTGACATGCGACCACCTGACTTCTTAATTTTCCCTGCTTTGGTAAACAACACAATCATCATCTGAACACGCCGGCAGTCCATGCTGAGGATGGGACGGGGACCCTCGCCCTGGGGCGTCCCTTCCTGTTAGTTCCACCCTTTCTCTCCAAAGAGGGGCTTTTCTGAGGCCAGCTTATCATCGTAAAAGGCTATTTTCACTTTCATCTCTTTGTCTCTCCCATTCCCATGAGGGATAGGAAATGATGCTGGGCTTTCCTTCTACAGGAGCAAGCGACACAAAGCACCGTGCCGTGGGCCCCAGTCAGCACCATTTCCACGGCGACCCGAGCCCACGCTTAGTAATGCTTGTTTTCCCAGGCAACGCGGGGTGACGCACGAGCCCTCCACAAGGCAGAGTCGGTGGATTTATTTCCCAGCTAATGCATTGTGAAGAACACCCAGGGAGCCAGACGGGGTGAGAAGTGCCGTTGCAGTGGGGTGTTTTACCAGCCTCTTCGGGAAATTAAATGTGAGCACTGTCATTCCCACTTCCCCTTGCCAACCCAACTGGATTTTCTACCAGGTTAACCAGTCATGTGTCCTCAGGAAGAGGCACCATGGAGGACCTAAAGCCCTGTGGGACTTCCCAATAGTGGACACACTTGTAAATAAGGTCAATCCCTAAATGACCCCAACAGTGTTTCCTGGCTTTGCTTTTCTATGATGTGTGTTATTGGGGAAGAGTCATGAGAACTGGATCCCAGGAGAGCCCTAAGCTAGGTGTCATTTTAGATTGTCATATTATGATTCTTTTTTTTTTTTTAGCAACAGCATCCACTTCATTATCAACTAGTAAGTCATGTATTTGCTGATCTTCCGACACTGGGAATATATTGGTGAACCAAACAGGCATAGTTCCTACCCTCGAATAGCTTTTGGTATGAGCATTACACACCCAGGTGAGAAATAAATATCAATTTGCAAGTTGAATTACATGCTATAAAGAATTGTTCAAGGTTCAATAATGCAGAATTATTATAGGATGGACTCTGTGGTGATTTTAAATATGCCCACAAATCCTTTGACACTCCTTCCATTGAAAGTGGGTCTATGTCACAGACCCTAGAAGCTGGGTGGGCTCTTGTGAATGTTCTGACTGATGGAGGAGGGTCACTGTGTGATTTCTGAGGCAGGGCCATCAAAAGTGGGACAGAAATCACCTTGCTTGCTGAAATGATTGCCCTTGAAGCTCTCAGCCAGCTGGAGCCTGAGACCACCATGCTATAAGGAAGCCCAAGTTAGATCATGTGGAGAGACAAAAGGAGACACACAAACATGTGGAGAGATACAGCAAGAGAAGATGACACACGGAGAAACACAGGTAGAGGAGAAGACACATGGAGAGACCCTTGAAGAGAAGAAAACACATGGAGAGACAAGGGGAGAGGAGAAGACTCATGGCGAGTCCCATGGACTACATGGAGAGAGTACACACTGCCCGGCTAGCCCTCAGCGCTCCAGGCCCATCCCTCTAGCCATCTGACCACACCCATGAGAGACACTGAGTCAGAACTGCCCTGCTGGCCCTTCCAATTTCCTGGCCCACAGAAACCATAAGAGATAATAAAATAATTGTTGCTGGTTTGAGCCACTAAAGTTTTGGGTGGTTTGTGGGCAAAAATGGCCCATTAGACAGCCTATGTGAGGAAGTGACATCTGAACTGAGAGTGTGCTCAGATATTGTCTGAAAGGAGTGAACTGATCCTGTTTGTATTTCAAACTGGACACAAAATGGGAACAGGGAAGTCAGCTGAGAGGATATTGCCACTTATGGCTCGGGTGAGAAGGAGGTTGGCTCGACCAGGTGGGGACAATGAAGACAGATTTAGTGCCAGAAATGGTTACAGGCCTGGATGACTGATTAGACATGGGGGTAAGGATGGTGGTAGACGGTGTTTTCTTGTACTACTATGGGTAAAACTGGAGGAAAAGAATGTTTAGGGACTGAGGGAAACATTCAAATATGGACAAGTTAAGTTTGAGATGCCCATGGGACATGAACATGACGATGTAGAGTAAGTGGCTGGAGTCTGAGTCTGGAACACAGAACAGGGGTCTGTGTTGAAGAACTCAGAATAGCAAAGTGGCTACCTCATGGGGAACTCTACGTGGTGAGACCCTAAATCTAAAATTAGAGGCCCCTTTTGAATTAAGCAATGGAATGAGTGGAGGAAAGTCAGCATCTTGAATGGAGAAAGGCTTTTAGGAATTGCTCATTCCAAGAACTGGAGAGTATGGGGCAGGGAAGAGAGCCATGGGGTGGAGGCCAAAGACTGAAGGAAAAGAAATGCCATGGTGTGGGCAGCACAGAGCCTTGGCCAGGCTGAGGTCAAGGCCCGAGTAGTGGGGTCTCTGGGGCCATAAGAACAGGTCTGTGCTGCCGGAAAACCAGAGCCTCCTGGAAGGCACATGTCAGCGTTTGTGGTCCACTGGTCACCAGACTCATCATGCTCAGAGCAGAGAGGTGGAGGGGGCAGGGAGCCCCAGGAAGGGTGGGCATTTTTTTCATCTTTGTGCCTGTGGGACCTAGCCCTGCGCTGGAACCTAAGCAGGAACTCAAAATTATTACACTCAATGGAATGAAGTAATACTAGCCTGAACTCTGCCACTACCTCACTGACTGACCTTGGCCTAGTAATTTTAACTTCTCAGTTTCCCCATCTGTAAAGGTGATAGATGACAATAATTACTACATTGGTATTCCCCACACACCACTCCCCCCACCCCAAACACAGTCGAAGACAGTCTTCAACAACTCACAACATGAAGCCTAAAAACAAATATAAGTGGTGAAGGATCATAAAGCTGTCCCCATGTTGCCTTGACTCAAATACGCCCAGGCAGAAACATGCTAGTAGCTAAAAAGCAGTGCCAGCTCTTTCCTACTGCTCTTCTCCTTGAATCTAAACTATAAGGACATAGCTCCCCCCAGCAGAGGCAATAAAGCCACCTCCTGTGAGCATTTTACTTTTCCCAAACTAGCCCTCTTGCTTAATGGTGCTAACCACTCCTTCAATTCCAAGGCTGCTTATTGAGAATGGGGTCTCCAATGTCCAGCCCAACAGTGTACCAAGCAAGACATTTTGGGGGCTGGGCTCAAGGTGAGTGAGGATGGGCCATCTGCTGTTTACCAGATAGTTCTGGTTCTCCCACTTTTCAGGCAAAATGTAGGACTGTATGTCCTCATTCATCCCCCTTTGAGGTTGGGCATAACCAAGTGGCCTGCTTTGACTGATGAAATGTGAACAGAAGTGACATGAGTCAACTGTGAGCCACACAGGCTCTCTCTCCCTCTGTTTTAACCACAGGCGAAGCCCAGATGGTGCTACTCCATCAGGATGGGTCAGCAAGTGTAGACAACGTGGGGCACAGCTCCCAGCTGACCCACAGGGGACATGTAGCATGAGAGAATAATGAGCTTTGTGGTTTCAAGCTCCTGAGATTGGGGGTTGTTTGTTACAATGGCTTAACCTCATCCTGACTGATACACTTTTCTCCACTACTCATCTTCCCCAACATTTACATGTGGCTCTCACTAAGGACATCAGCTCCGGTTCTAATGTTAATAGCAGGCAAATGAAAAAGCAAATCTGATGCTATCCCTGGGCTTAAAATCTTTTCAGGGCTCCCTGTGGTCCTCAGGACAAATCCCTTTCATGATCTGCTCCTACGGAAACTTCCAGCCTTTTTCTAGTGCCCAAGCTCCAAGCTTTCTGCTCCAGCGTCAAGGAAATGCTTAGTAGTGGGCAAGCTCTTGCCTCCCGACTCTGGTCCTATCTGCTTAGAACACTTCTCACCCGACCCCACCTCTCCTCTTGATCCACCAACACTGGCTACTTCCTATGTGGCCATCAGAATCCAGCCAGCAATGAGAGGTCACCTCCACAGCTGCCTGTGCAAACCCAGGGCAGCATCATGACCTGATGACATCTGTCTGACCCACTCTGTTCTTTAAGGCCCCACGCCTCGCCCCATGTTTGCCACATCAATGCCCAATAGAGATTTGTTTTAATTAAAGGAAGCACAGACGGGAGGGAGGGAGGGAGGGCTACAGAGGAAGACCATGATCTCTTTAATCCACTCACCTGTACTGCTCTTTGGCCTGCATAATGACAAAGTCCCACTTGTAGTTGATTTTTCTGTTCAAAAAGTTGTAATTTTCCTAGAGAAGGAAGACATAATAAGAACACTGAATCCCATGACCTGTGCTGTGTGCAGCAGGGCAGAACCCCCTAAGTCAACCAGGGACTGCCTTGATCTTGGAGGAACTGCAGACCCAGCCACTTGGCTGTCCACTCGGGCTTGGCCATGGTGTTCATTCAAGGGAGCAGAGACTTCGCCAAAGGCTTCACAACAAGCCCTACTTGGCTTGGATTTTTCTTTAAATAAATATATCCCAGATCCAATTAGGACGAAAGCACTAGGATTGGAAAAGAACATGGAAACTCAACATAAAATCCCACAAATCTACAAAGATAAGCCCTATGATTGATGTGTTGCTGGTCTTTCTAAAAACATGTCTATAAAGAATAAAAACAGTGAGATTGTCATCCTCTGCTAACAAATATTAGCCCCTTGAGGGTTAAGATGTGTTCTTTGGGAAATCTGACTCACTCACAGCTGAAGTCCTTTGTATTGTTTTCCTACCACTCACTCAAGCTGGAATCTGTTACCCAAGGGTTGTTGATTATCACGCTGATTAATTGTTATACTGTTTGGGGACAGCAAAAGGAAGATGGTAAACAGTGTGCCCAGTAGCCAGTGAGGCAAGGGCTTAAGTTACAGCATGAGAAACCAAAACTAGACATGGGGAAGAACTGACTTCCGCAAGCTGCTTCAAAATAAATAAACAAAAAATGAGGACAAAGTGCTCTTCTTAGCAAAGGAGGAAAGCTCAGTCACATCAAAGTGTGAATGACTCATGACAGTTTAAGAGTGACTGGTCTTTGAAAGAGGTTGCCTGGGGCATTAATGCCTTATCTTCTGAGGCAGTGGTTCTCAACGCTGGTCTCTGGCGCTGCAGCATCCCATATCCACCGAATCAGAAACTTGTGGGGTGCAGCCCAGGAATCTGTGCTTTAAGGGGTCCTGCAGGTGATGCTGATGTGACTCAAGTCCAGAACCATTGCTTTAGATCACGGATTATCACTGATTACCCATCCCTAAATCGAAGCGAAGGTTCCCACACCTGGCCGAGCTATGGCATCACCTGGACAAGGTTGTTAAAACACAGCAGCCCACTCCCCACCCCCACCCAGATCTGCAAAATCTCCCAGGCCAGAGTTCAAGAATGTAGGGTTTTCAAAATACCGCCCAGGAGATGCACTGGACCAGTGAAAGATGAGTAAAGAAGCAGGAGAAAAATGGGGGTTGAAGAGGGGGCAGGGCTGGTTTATGGTGCAGCAAAACCATTGCAGGCAGCACCTTTCAAAATGCTTCAGAAGGTTTCCTACCTAATCCAGGGGTCCCCAGAAATTTTTTTAACTTTGGGGTACCAATTGTTTTATTTTGCCAAGTAAGGGCATTTTTCTTAAAGAGCCATACCATCTATTACTGCCATCATTTCAAACAGGAAGAAAATTGTAGCACAAAAAAGGCAAATCACAGAATAAAGGCTGTTCTACCCAAGAAAGGACATATGCTGGGTGGCATCTTAGACCTAAGACTCATGCATATATAACAGTCCTCATTTGTCTGTCCCTGTTGCTCTTTCCATCTCTTTTTCTGGACCAGGGAAACTAGCCCAGTCCTGCAGAACACCAGTTTGAAAGTTGGGTCAGACCCAGTTAACCTCAAAACTCAACAGAGAGGGAATGTTAATACACATGACAGAGTGGACAGTATACACCCCACTTTCTTTCCCAAAGTGACATCACAACCTACAGAGCCCTGGGTGATGGGCTGAGCACTGTGGAAGATTCTGTGCTAAAAATGAAAGAGGAAGAACATAGTAACGGGGAAAGAGAGGAATAATAAGAGCACAAGACTATATTCCATTCAATTGCAATAACCTAGGCCTAGAAAGCACCTCCATACCTTTTCATATTCTTCTAAAATCCCTTTCTTCTTGATATTTCGCTTGGCCAGATAGATGGCTGGAAAAGAACAAAAACATTTGCTGTCATCCTCATAACTCAACATCATGTATACATCTCTACGCATGAGGCTGCAGTGCTCAATTCAACAGACCTTGTCCCTTTCCCTAGCAACATCCCCAATGCAGATGTGAACTGACATAAACGTAATGAGGACAGCAAGACAAATGTTGCCAAAATGCAGCAAGTCAATTAACAGCATGTTAAGCACTACCAAAAGCATGTGGTGGGGTAGGGCATTTACCGTAGTCTGTATCTTCAGCCGGCCACTGCTGGGTGGGCCAGAAATACGGGGTCTACAAAAGAAACCAGGGAAAGCATGCGTGGATGGCAGGCTATGACTCCGTGGACCCCCAGCCCTGTGACACCTTAGCCCCCTCTGCTGTTTCTAAAATGCTCATCAGTGAGGACATGAAACCAGCCATTGACCTTTCCAAATAGGATTAACATACGAGTAAGAGCTGAACCCCAAGATCAAGGCCAAGGCTTACCTGAAATCGGTACAGGCTGCTGTCAGGCTTGAGGACAAGATTCTTGGGGTCTTGCAGGGGATAGATGTAGCCATACTTGACAATAAAGTTGCCCAGGTTCTGTGCCTCTGGGAAGAAGCAATTCAGACATGGAACGTAAGAGCAATAGCCCAAAGGGTGAAGCTCGATCCCTGGCCCCCACCAACCACCCCATATTTGGGGACATATGCCCCCCCTAACAGCACTGTATCCGAGTGCAAGGGGAACAATACTTGAACTTCACCATGCAGCAGCAGCAGCTGGAGAGCATGCTAAAAGGAGGATTCCCCAGCCCTATCCAGGAATGACAGCTCAGCAAGTCTAGTATGGGACCCTGAATTTTAACTAACATCATAGGTGGTCCTATGCAGGTGGTCTGGGGATGACACTCAGACCTCTGGGTCTGTAGGAGGCCACAGGAGTGGGCACAGAATGTCTCTGGCTGAGGGAGGCCATTTTTATTTGTCAATTTCTATCCCAAGCTCTACTCTGCATGCATCCCAGGTCCAGATTCCTCCACTGTCTCCTCCCCATCTCACTTTAATTTCCACCCTCTTCAACTCATAGCCCTGTCTCTGGATTTGCATCAATTAAAGGGAAACCTTCCTGGTTTTTTCCCATTCTTTCTGTTCCCAAAGCACCAATGAAAGTTAGTGTCTTTCCATGCCGGAGAGAGGATTTCATCCCACCAGTCCTCAGGCCTACCATGCAACTGACCTCCCATCCCATGGCTGACCACCCCACCTCCGATCCCATAGCTGACCACCCCACCTCCCATTCCATAGCTGAGCCTCCAAAGCTCTGAAAGACATCCTCCCCACCTCTCCTTCTTAAAGTCCACTCCCTCCACCAAAGGCTAGACCCTCATGTTTTATGCCTCATTATAAAAAATATATATATATATATGGCCTGTTTTTCTCGTGGGAAGCCTGGCCCCCAGATGCTTTCTTCTCCAACCTATTCTTCCAATTGCTTCTAAACATCCTAGCTTCAATATGATTATCATACATACGGTCATGCTCAAAAATCTCCCGTGGCTTCCTATTGCTTAATTCCCAGTTGGAACGTGGAATCTGCAAATACTCCAGGTATTCTTCCCTGTCTCACCCATGCTCCATACCCCGCTGAAGTCATTACTCCCAATTTCCCCTCATTACTACTCCATTTCTTTTCAATCCACTTCTGCGCCATTGCTCTTGCTAATTTTCCAAGAATATCCTCTGAACTCCCCTACGCCGATTCACAAGCATCACTTCTTTCAAGATATCCCCTCTACACATCCAATCTTTGCCTCTCTTGCGGAACTTATTTTCTCCCTGACAATCAGTTGTGCATGGACCATCACCCAACAATTAGAAAGTAAACACATCTCCAAGAAGTCTCTCCTGACCGACTCCTCCCCAACTACCCTTTTACTTGCTCTCAACAGTTTGTATACAATAATCATTTCCTCCCCAAATTATCATGCCTTGGCTTTTGATTCTGATTGCTTCACGCAAGAAGTCTTTATCCTTCCAATTAAAATGTAAATTCCTCGGAGACACAGCCTAATCCTTCACTTGGCTTCTACTCTCCGAAGATTCTCACGTGCTGCTGTGCACACAGCAGGGCTGATAAACTCTCACCCAGACTGGAGATCCAAAGCCGTTGTATGATCCACTGTAGAACATCATTGCCTGCAAAATAAGAGACAGGGGGCCTTTGTCTTTGCCTCCAAACACATCTCCCAACCTCCTAACACATCTCTGGGACCATGGCCTTCTCCTGCTCAAAATCTCCAGAGACTCCCCATTTCATTCTATCCAAACTCTGCAGCGTGTCATTCAAGGCCATCTGTGAAGAGCTCGCACCAGATTTCCAGTTTTACTCTCGGACATGCCCTAATCTTCATCTTGTGGGGCTTATATATACATTTTTTACCTTATAATACTTTGAGTATGGACTATTTTTCATGAACTAGAGAGTAAACAGACTGAGTCTTACTACTGAAAAAATAAATAAATAAACCAGAAGACAGCTGCTTGTGAGACTCTGGATGGAGTCTGGACTCACGGGAGTAAAACAGAGCCCAGAAATTGGTGCAGAATTTTTGGTTTGGGATGATGATAAAAATTTTGATAACAGATGGTGATGATGATAGTACACTGAATAATTTATCAGAAACTGGCTAAAGGGGAAAGTTTTGAGGTGGTAAATCTGTTACTAGAATAATTTTTTAAAAAAAATCAACTGTAAGACTGTACAGCACAAACAGCGAGCCCTAATGTAAACTATGGACTACAGTTAGTAGTACGATTGTAGCAATATTTTCTCATCAAATGTAACAGAAGCACCACACTTATGCAAAATGTTAATAGTGGGGGCACGTGTGTGGGAACTCTGTATTTTCAGCATGATTTTTCTGTAAACCTATAACCTCTCAGAGTACAGAGTGGGAAGAGAAGGCAGCGGGCTGAGGACAAAGGGCCCACAATTCCAATAAAAACTGAGGAGTCAGGAACTTCTAAATTCAAACTTGGCCTTCCAGGTTGTTGTACTCTTCTCAGAGTAGGACATATTTTTGTTACAATTCGCAGATTGATTCACAGCTAAGGCCACCACTCTTGCCCTGGGGGCCTGCAAATCCTCGGGGCCAGCCTGGGAATACTGTAGAGTGAGGGGAGATGCGAGAAACATGGGGAGAGACAGGCAGGGATGAGCTCAGGAGAGAACTGCACCCCTCGCCCCCTCCTCAAGGACTCAGATTTCATCTAAGGGCTAAGGCAAACCAAGCTCTGCCAACACTGTAGCTAGAGCTGCTGCGGGGACCACAGAGGCCCCAAGTCTCCTCCTCAGCCCCCAGCCCTTGGCCCCAGAGGCGGAACACACTCCTTGCAGGTGGAAGGCGTCATCTCAGAAGCAAGACCATGTACCCTGGAGCCAAGCACCCCAACTCAGGTGTCACCTCGCAAACACCAAGGACCACATTTTCTAACCTGGCTTCCAAGGCTTCCGAACCAGGTCTCCTGCCTGCATGGAAACCAGCCCACAGAACACGCCACTGAGGAAAGGTAGCCAGATGCCCGGTCAGGGTCTGAGACCCTGATGTCCTTGGGGCTGGTCATTGCAAATGAGGTTTCCTTCCTCAGCGGTGGCAAAGGGCATCTCTTCTAGGACCTTCCAGAGAGGGCCACAGCTCCACTCACGCACTGTCTGGCAGCGATGGCTGTGCATGGACAGCCTGGAACGCTTCCCTTCCTGCCCATGCCCTGGGACACAGCTGTCCACCATTCTTCCTGTTCCCTCCCACAGGGCCACCACTATTGTTTTCACCGGGTTCTCCTTCTATTGCTCTCAGCTTTAATCATTCCAGGCTGGCTGTTCAAAAGCAAAATTCTTCATCTAAAATCTACTTAAAATCTTAGGACTGTGTGTTTTAGATTTTCTACCCCAAGTCTTTAAATGCTGTTTAGCGCTGTGCCGACCAAGAGAGAGACCTATGCAGACATTAGACTGTTTATCTCTCTCCACCAAGGAGCCGAGGGTTTTTTTCATCCACTTAACTGCTTCCTAAAATAGAGCAAAGAAGATTATGGTGCCACCGGCCTCTGCATTCCATGGTCTGTGTTATAGCCCAACAGGCTGTTCAGGCTCCCTCATCCCCAGGAAGCCCTGGGTCCCCTGCCACCCAAGGAGTGGAGTGGCTGGTGACCCAATGTGCTTCCATTGCTGTCGATGTGGTAGGAGCAAGGCTTCTACTTGTGTTCTGCTATAGCAGCTAAAATTCACCTGTGCTCAGTGGGGAGCAAGGGAAAATACAGCCCAGATCCAGGAACCACATGCCTCTATTGTACAAGGAAGGAAAGCAGCTCTGACTGGACACTGGAAAGGCGTATGGACTCTGGAGTCATCTACCTGGGCTCAAGTCCAAGTCACCTATTAGCTTACTGGCACGGGTAATTTGCTAAGCCTCTTTGTGTCTCAGTTGCTCCATCTGCAATATCTACCCCTCACTTTATTATGAATGCTAACAGATACACACGGAAAGTGCTATGCCACCCACTGAGCTTCCATCATGGGCCAAGCACTTGCACAGCACTCTCCGTTTAATTTCTGCAATAATCCTCTTAGCAGGAATTGCTATTCCTGCTTTACAGATGAGAAAACTGAGACTGAAACTAGATAGCTAGTAAAGGGCCCCCCAAGGATTCAATCCCAGGGCATTTGATTCAATGTCTAGAGCTCTTTGCACAATACTCGAGCAGGACCAATTCACACATTTGAGAAATGTTTATTGAACATCCCCTATGAACTATGGCCCTGCTAAGCTCTGGGGTTGCCCAGATGAGCAAGACATTTCCCCTCGAGGGTCTCCCCAGCCAGGTGGAGAATTCAGGCCCCAGTGAAAGACAGCCAGGGGCAGGGAGGGAGCAGGGGTCAGGGATGCCTTCAGGAAGAATTGCCACAGCTGAATCTCAAACAATGGCAGAGGCACTCAACAGAATCTTTCCATCAGTCCCTATTCTTTGGGTGCCCAGAGCAACTCTGGTTCCTAACTTTCCCCAAGTCCAGCCCATCAGTGTTTCCTTTACTTTTGTGAGGCACCCTACGGCATTTCAAAACAATTCCTCTTTTGCTTCAACCAGCCAGAGGTGGTCTTCCAGGGCTCGCACTCCAGGAGCCCTAAGTGACTCCTTGCTGGTGGGGCACCCCTTCCCCTGAGCTGTCAGAAAAGGGAACAGGCGGTCAGCAGCCAGGCGGAAGGTCAGCAGCCAGGCTCGCCTCAACAAAGACATGGACACCTTGAGTAAAATCTGAATAGTCAGGGCACAGATGGAGCAGAGAGGGAGTGCACCAGCAGGGGTCAGCGGCAAGTCCCAGATGTGGGCTTTGTTTCTGCACGCAATCTGCTTCCCCAAAAACCACGCTTTTTACTGCAAATCCAAGATCATGAAACACATGCAACACATTAATCAAAGCATTGTGGCGTCTCGCTCCTTCTGCCGATATCCTCAGTGCTGCTGTGCAGGCCCTTTGCCCCCCGCAGAGAGAGGAGGCAAGGGTGCGGCGGGGGAGGGGCAGGGAAGAGGGGTCGGGATGTGGATTAGAAGGTAGGGACAGGTGCCACAAGACAGGGGCCAATTATTTCCTTTGCAAAATGTTTTTTTTTTCCTGCTACTTGATTTCATAAAAACAAAGCAAGCAAAAAAACCCAACAACGGTAGTAAACGTTTTAAAATGATGACCGCCTGAGAGCAGGGGCTTCAAGAAAAAAACTCCTGAGTCCTTTTCTCTTTCCTCCCTGACCTCTCCCCCAAAAGGAGAATGGAGTCAGCAAACTTACTCTGTAAAGGGCCAGAGAGTAAATGTTTTCAGCTTTGTGGGTCATGCGGTCTCTGTCACAACTACTCAAGTCTACCATTGTGGCATGAAAGTGGCCACAGATAACACGAAATGAAAGGGCATGACTGTGTCTCAACAAATCTTTTATTTACAAATACTGTCGGGGGCCATAGTTTGCCAGGCCCTGCGTGTGGTCTGTTCCAGGCAAGGCTGTGCTGCAGGATACCTCACCTGTCATGGCGTGGGGGACGCTGGTGACTAGGACCCTCTGGCTCTGTACTCTGACCCCCGTCTCTGGGCTCTGCATGTCCTTCACGAGGGCTTCAATCTGTAAGACAGAACAGAAAAAGGTGCCTGGCGGGAGCCACTGCACAAACTAATTGAGTGAGGCCCTTTGCTTGGCACTGGAGGATCAAAAGACACAAAAATGGGCAGCATCCCTCTTCCCAAAGGAGCTTACAACACGGTGCAGGAGACAGATGGGCATTGAATAAGTATCGTAACAAGCAGAAATAAATGCATACTTCATAGACATAAACAAACAAGCACCCATGTGCGAAAACTCAAAGTGATTATTTCTGTCTCAGAGATTCTGGGAGAGCCTTTAAGAGAAGATGGGACTTAGTGAAAAAGGATTTTGCTGGAAGGAAAGGGAGAGATGGAGAGCAAAGACATGGAAGGATGGCAGTGCACCGTGCATGAAAAGAACAGAAAGCAGTAGGAGATGGTGGCCTTTGGAGCATTGTATCCCAGAAAAACCTGTTCTTAATCTTAACGCCATTTCTGTGGGTGTGAACACTTATAAAAAGGACCTTTTGATGAGGTTATTCCAGTTAAGGTGTGGCCCTGCTGAGTCAGGGTGGGTCTTAATCCTATTACCAAAGGTCTTATAGAGAAGGTCGCAGAGAGAGAGAGAAACACAGAGAGAGCAGCCAGAGCCGGAAGTCAGCGGAAGGAGAATCCAGGGGAGGCCACCGTGTGCAATGCCAGGGGACAGAAAAGCCAGAGGCCGAGGACTGCCAGCAGCCAGCCCCGGAGTGCCACAGCCTTCTGGGGGAAAGTGTAGCCTTAATGACACCTTGATTTTGGACTTCTTTTAGCCTCAAAACTGTGAACCAAAGACTTCCTGGTGTTTAAGCCAAACCATTGCATGGTATTAGCTTCAGCAGCCAGAAAAACTAAAACAAAGATGAAGGAGGAAAGGCAGCTGGAAGCCAGCCCGCAGTGGGCCTCCAATGCCACCCTCAAGAGGTTGGATCTTATTCTAGCAGCTACCGCTGGAGAACAGTATAACCTGGCCTGTGTTTTTGGAGATGTGGCCAATGCCAGTAAAAGAAAACTGAGATGTGAAGAAATGTGTTAAATTAGAAAAAAGCAGGGTGAGCCGTTCAAAGCTACTTCAGTAGTCCAGACAAGAAATGATGGGGCTCCCTCCTGGCCAGCTGCCACCCTGTCTAGTCGCAAAAGTGCACCCACAGTGAGTCTTTAATTTAAAATACATCACTCTACTCAAAACCCTTCAATGGCTATGTTGCTTGGAATAAATGGCAAAGTTCCCCTCCTGGTTGGCATGGTCTGGGACACCCTGCCTTTGTCTTCTCCAGTCCTTCCCTATCTGGCTCCATCCCATCCAACACAGTGGCCACCTTGCTGCCGCCCAATCATGCCACCCAGTACACTCCCAGGCTCCTGTCTGTCCTTGCTCTGACCATTTCCTCTGGCTGAACCACACTTCCCAAAAGAGGTCCTCAGCTCATCAGCCTCCCCTCCCTCCTCTGATATTCTCACAATGCCCTCTTGAGCCATTCCACTTAATGCTGCAGCCTTAAACTCCACCCATAGCATTCCTGAGCTCCTACGCATGTTCCAACAGACCAGATGATTTACCTATTTTTCATATTGTCTACTGGTGTGTTGTACATCTCCCCTGCTCCGAGAAGGTGAGCTCCTCAAGGGTGGGTCTTTGTTGCATTCACTGCTGTATTCCAAATGCCTAGAGTGGTGCCCGTAACACAGCAGTACTCAATAAATAGCCATGGCATGAAGTAATACATGAAGGGAGGCAGCGGCAGGGAAGGTGGTCTTTGCAATGATTGGGTGGTTCAATGAAAGCGGCAGGGAATAATGCCAAGATTTATAACCTAAAGACCAGAACCACTAGTTACCAAAACAGAAAATAGGAAAGACAATGTGTCTGTTTTGGAATACTGACTTTGAAAAACTACTGAGATATCCAAGGCAATGTAGCCAGCCTATTGGAAATGACTGCCCCAAGTTCAGAAGAGATAAGGATCAGCGAGAGAAATGAACATAGAAGACAGAGATGAAGTCAAAGAGAATCAATGAGCTGTCCACGAAATACCAAACAGTAGGCAAACAGCCAAGGATAGTCCTTAGAGTATTTAAAATTTTTTATTATTAAACAATATATATATTTTTGCATTTGAAAAAATTAAATGGAAAAATAATCAACTGAGGGGCATTTTTTAATGAACTGAATGTTTGGCACTCTTCACAAAAGATAACCAAAGTTTCTCATCATTCAGCGTCTATGGTGTGATGTCAACAAGGCCTTCCATGCAGAGGTTGGGAATGTCACGTTCCATGAGAAAAACCCTCACTGATGGGGAAACCATCCACTCCCCCTGACCCAGATGCACTGCAGACAATCAGTCATTCAACTACCAGAGTGAGAAGACATGGTCCCTGCATCCCAGGAGCTCACTAGCTAGTGTAAGAGCATTACAGGAATGGGTACAATGACGAAGGTTTGATTAGCACGCAGGAGTCCCTGGATGGGGTCAGGTAAGGCTTCCTGAAGGGTATAACTCTTCAAGTGAATCTTAAAAAGATGGGGAGAAATTGGGCACAAGAAAGGAAAAGGAGGGAGGGCAAGGGCCTCCGGGGCTGAAGGGGCTACAGATAAGAAGGAACAAAGGTCTTTTCTGTCTTCCCCCGGACCCTCTACTCTCCCCTGAGGCTCCGGCAGCCACGCACAGTTGGCCATGTCCTTGTGGAGGAGATGCCGCCTCAAACCCGAAACTCGAGCCACACCCAAACTAAACAGCTCACTGAGCCACCTGCTTCCCTCAGTTTAACTAACTGGGTTACATACTCATTGCTCTCCTGCCACTTACTAAAAGAACACTCCCCAACCCTGCACAGTCCCTTACAATTTCCAAAGGCCTTGTGCAGCTGGAATGTGTTGCGGTCTAAAGAAAAAGAACCCTGGGCTCCCACCGCCGTCAGAGAGCTTCCTTTTTCTACTGATTGTGAGGTCTTGGGCAACTCATTTTACATCTCCGACTTTTCCTTCCTCCACCAGCAAACGGGCACAAGAATGATATGTGCTCTGTTCGTCAGCACAGCTCCTCTCATCGTCTAAAGAACTGTGTAGACATGGCTTCACGAGGAGAGAGACGAATGTTTGCGGTTATGATTAGGACTGTTAGCATCAGAAGCAATCATGCAATCAATACATCTGAAAGTCTGCATGCAGGGCTGCGTCTAGATGCCTGAGGAAGAAACCCCAGCTCTGCTAACTAAACAGAGGTTTCTACTGAGTCTCCCTCAAAAATCCAGGGAGACAACCAGGATGAAAATAAAGTCAACTAATATAAAAGTTAGGGCTCTGTTCAAACCCCTGCTCCAATTCATAAGCTAGAGGCCCGAGAAAAATTACTAAATTGCACTAAAAGTCACTTCTTCATAAAACAGAGATTATAATAGTATGTACATCGTGGCAGGGATGTCGAGAAAATTAAATAAGATTAGCACTTAGAGGGCTCAGTCCAGAGCCATGCACAGAGAACGTAGCTGTTAGAGGACCCTCGCAGACTGAATCATGCCCCGAAAAACTAGGGAAGATGCTAATGGCAAAGAAAAGGAGAGGAGGAGGAGAGCTAAGATGATGGAGCGGGGGTGCCCAGTGAGTAAGGCAGGATGTCCCCGGATGGTGGGGAGGGGGCTGCCCTGCACAGGGAGGGATGACATGACAAGGCAGGGCCTCCCCTGGCGGGAAAGTGAAGGGACTGAGCTGGCCGCTGGAGGGTGAGGGTCACACTTGCTTCGTGCCCCCTTGGGCATCGGGGCCTGGCGGGTCTCAGACCACTGGGCCAGCTGAGTGACAGCAGCAAGGGGGGAGCAAAGAGCAACCCCCAGGAGGGTGCTGGAGGGTGGGCTGGGAGGTGGCCAGGGGACCGGGGGAGGGAGAGGCATCAGGGTCTGTAGGAGTCTCTCCTTGCAGAGTTTTCACCTAACCACAATTTACGGTACCCCCCAAAGTGCACTGACTTTCTAACGATGGAGCCCTTTTCCACATTAGTCACCAGATTAAAGCCCATATGGACTCAAAATACCTTATGAGAGGAAATGACAGTGTTTCATGGAAACAGGAGGACCCACGTATCGGAGGAGAAAAAGAAACCTGTGGGAAACTTGAGCTTCTCCAATAAAAAGTTACCAGATTTAATTCCTTCTCTTTGTATCAAAAAAAAATCAACTTATAAAGAGTTTGAAAATAACCTTCAGAGGAGGAATAATGAGAGTTATTTTAAAAACACAATGAGGGGAGTCAGATCTCTTTCTAGCAGGTGTAGCATCCTTCACAGAGGAGGGGTTGGGGGGAGGAAGCCACATCACATGGGCCTCCTGAACTTTTTAGGGAGTTTGGTCCATGAGAATTCCAATCAATTTCCCTCAGACCCTTCCTCATATAAATAGCTCTGACAGCGTCTCCCCATGCCCCCAACAAGGAAATGACAAAATTCTGGCTCATGGCCCCATCTCTGGGAGACTCAATCAGAAAAACCCCTTGCCCATCACAGAGATGAGAGAATGTGAATTGCTTCTGAAATTCTCCAGGGAAACTCTTGCCTTTTAGCTCCAAACTGTTTCAAAGCCTCATCTCTTTCTGCACGAATCCTCAGAGGGGCCCTGCAAAAAGTGAGTGCCACCCCAGCTGCAAACGCCCATGTCTCTAGGCTCCTCCCAAGAAGAATCCATCAGATCTTGTTCCCAGGCGACAGACGCTGCCAAACCAGGCCACCGCCATGACCCCGGGCTGGGGGCAATGAGGGTGTCGGGCTCATGTTCCCTCCTCCACATGCCAGTGTGCTAGGACATGTCAGGGAAGCCCGTCACCACGGAGGGATCAGAAGTGACGGCTCTGATGGCTTTGGTGTCCCACCCACCCAGCCCCACGCTGCTGCGTGCATTAAGGAGCTGTCACTCACTTCTAAGATCTTCGGGGATGGAATTTTCCTTGAAGTCAGAAAAAGTTCCCAGGAGGACAATAATCATCAGTACTTTTATGTACAGAGAAGAGGAAAATGACCCAGAAGCACCGGGCTGTTTATCTAGTGGAGGAGAATGTGCTCGTGCTAACAAGGCTGCCTGCGGGGCCCAGCGCCCCGTGCCAGTGCCCTGACGACGCAGGCTCAGCCATGCCCTCTGCACAAACCGGACCTTCCCACCCTGGTCAAAAGCCCAGAGAGCTCCCGGATGATCTCACCACACAGTGACCAGCTTCTCCTGATTCGACTTTTTGTGTGTTTTAATTTCTAAATTTACAAACCTCTGTACTCACCAAGCAACAACTCTCCCTTCCTCCACTTTCCCCACACCTAGGGGATCTGCTTTCTGTCTCTGAGTTTGCCTGTTCTACAGACCTCATATAGTGGAATCACACAATATTTGTCCTTTTTGTGTCTAGCTTATCTGACGCAGCACCAAGGTTCCAAGGTTCACCCACGCTGTAGCACAGATCAGAACTTCATTCCTTTACACAGCTGAATAATATTCCATTTGTGTCTGTGCAGCGTTTTGTTTATCCATCTGTCTGCTGGTGGGCACTTGAGTTGTTCCCACTTTTTTGGTGACTGTGAACGATGTGGCTATGAATATTAGTGTGCAGGTCTTTGTCTGAGTCCCTGTTTTCAATTCCTTTGGGTATATCACTAGGAGCAGAATTGATGGATCATGGAGTAATTCTACGTTTAGCTTCCTGAGGAACTGCTATGCTGCTTTCCACAGTAGCTGCAGCATTTTACATTCTCATCTACTTTGGGGTTTTAACCTCTTTTATCCACCCACTAAATCCGGCCTTAGTGGAAGGTCCTCTAACCTCCGTCCTGGATTGCCAGACTCTGCCTTTACCCAGGCGTCTGTATCAGCCTCCAGTGCATCCTCTAGCCCAGGGGTTCTCAACTGCTGTTCTATCCACATTTGGGGCTATATAAGTTCATTGTTGTGGGGAGCTGTCCTGTGCTTTGCGAGATGTTTAGCAGCCTCCCTGGCCTCTACCCACTAGATGCCAGGAGCACCCCCAGTTGCGACAACCAAAAAAATGTCTCCAGATACTGCCAAATATCCCCAAGAACTTTCACTTCAGATGCACCTTCAAATCACCTTTAAAATGACCAATGCTTGGGTCCCACCCCAAGCCAAGTAAATTGCAAACTCCGTTCTTAACGGCCAAGGTTAAGAACCACTGATGCCCACGAATCAGAATATCTTTCTAGCATATAAAGCGATTCATTTTATTCGTCCCTGGTTTTAAAACTTCCAATGGCTTCCCAGTAGACCCAGAAGGCTCCAAACTCTCAATGTAATATAAAACGCCCTCCAATTCTGGGCCCTGCTTCCCTGCCCTCCTTTCTATCTATCACCCCCCCTCAATCCATCTGCAGCCAGCTCTGGGCAACCCAGCCACTCCTAAGTCCCCCAAACTACATGCCATGTCATATGTCTGTGCTTCATATTTGCCTAAATCGTCACTCATTATCCCACCCTCCTCGCAAAAACCTCCTAATATTTCAAATCTTGCCTCCATTGCAAACCCCCTTTATGAACCCTGCCCTGATCTGTCCACCGCCAGGAGAAATGACCATTCCCTCCTTTGCATTTTATATAGACACATCCTCCGGCAATGCCTGCCACAAAGTATGGAAGACCTTATCCTTATCTGTGCAACTGTCTTTCTCCGCTCAGCTCTAAGACCAGGGGGGCAGGGGCTGTGCCTCAATCCCCCTGTCGCCCCGAGCACCTGGCACAGCCCTAGCATGTAAGTGCTCAGTTATACAAGTGCACTCTGAGTGAACGAACGATACAAGCAAAAGATACCGCCCTCTGCCCTGGTCACCTAATGTTTCTGGCCCGGCACTCCCTTCCCAAGCAGATGGGCCAGAAGCACAGCAGTCTAAGGGGAGGACTCTCCAGGTGGCATCAAGAAAGTGAGATCCGCGGGGAATCCCAAGGGCAGCGGCAACTGCACCAGCAGAGATGGTGATCTGGGAACCGCAGAGGGCATGGCCAGAACTGGAACAAACAGCCCCCCCTGCCCCCACCCCAGTACCAGAGCCACCGCAAGCCACCCACCCAGCTCTGCCATCCACTGCTCATTACCCGCTGACTCCCCCTGGCAGAGCCCCTGGACTGGTGGGCTCCCCACCTCTTTCTGCCACCTCAGCGGGGGTGCCCACCACCAGGCCACCAGAAACCAGAGGCAGGCGGCACCCAACTGGCCCAGCATCTCAGCCCATGGCTAGCACGGAGCCCAAGCCCGGAGGCTGTGGGCGCAAAAGCCTTGGGGAGTCGCAGGAGAAGGGAGAAAGAAGGCCCTAAGTGAACTCTCTTAGCCCAAGGAATAGAAGAACTCCCAGCCTTTCCCACCTGCTCCCAAGAGAGCAGATGTTTAGCCACCACAGCCACCCTCTCCAGAGTCCTCAATGGTTCCCTATGGGATAAAAGTGTACCTTCAAAAGGCTCAAAAGGCCTTTTAGGGTCCGCCTGGCCACTGCCTACTTTTCCAGACTCCTTCTCCCCTGTACTTCAGACTGGCTGTGCAGAGCATGTCCTCAAACCCACCAGAACCCCATGGCTCTCGGCCTCGCACATGCCGTTCCCTCAGCCTGGAACAGTCTTCTCCTTCTCTCCATCTGGACTTCCCTAGTCACCCTTCACTTCTCAGGCCCCCAGGCACATTCAGCCGGGCTGTCTCGCAGCCTCCTACAACGTACACAAGTGCACAGGCACCCCCACTGGATGACAGACCATGGCTGTCTGTGATTTTTCCTGGCTTCCCCATTCAGTGGCTGTGGGGCTAGGCCATGTCATTTAGCATCACTGAGCCTCAGTTTCCTTCTCTGTAAAATGGTGACACTAGCCATTGGCTTGCAGAATAGATGCAGCAATGCATGTGAAATGAGCTGCTTCTCACTAAGGACACAGCCTGCTTCATGCACAATCACTGAGCCAGTGGGGAAGGACAGTTGCACCCATGCCCACATTCCTTTAATATGGGCCCTTCTCCAAAAGTCTAGGCAGCTGATGCAGCTGGTTCATCTTTAAGGGACCAGGCACCAGGCTCCTGAGACCTGGTATGCTGACCTGGATTGTAGCCCCAGCTCCTACTCTAAGGAGCTCTAGGAGCCAGCAAAAACCTCAGAAGACCAAGAAAGGATCCCGGCCCAGCAAGGAGCTGTGCTGAAGCAGATGTGCTTGGGGCAGGTGGGGAGGGGGGAGTCGGGAGAACTGGCCTTCACAGAGGAGGGCACCTTGAGCTGAACCTGGAAGGAGGAGTGGGAGCTTGGCAGGTGAGAAGGGGAGAAAGGGCACAGGGTTTGCTGGAACAGCCAGGAAGTCACTGTGGCAACAGCGCCGGCCAAGGGCTGGTAGCTAGTTCTCCCTAGAGGACAGGTGTAAGGAAAGGTGGACGCAAAGCCAGGGAAATGGGCCCAGAGCAGGACTTCAGCCAGGCTGAGAAGGCTGGGCTTTCTCCCATGAAAGGGAAGCCACAGGAAGCCAAGGGAGGGTTTCAAGTGCAGGAGCTCAGCATTGGTTTGGGAAAGAAAATCAGTATGTGTATGAAAGTTGGCATGAAAAAGGGGAGGGTGGAGGGGAAGAGGGGAAGTGGGAAACTAAGGCACCAGTCAGACAGCCGAGGAAAATAGGATATAATAGTCATGATGGAAAAGAATGCCTGAGATTCAGGAAGCAAACAGAATGTGTCCAGACAATTACTCCCTGAGCCTCTAAGCCAGAGTTGTCCTGGGAGAAGAAGCAGCCCTGGGAGAAATCCTGAAAGATGACTGATGGCTTTCTGGTATCAGGCTTAGATGGTTTCTTCTACTTTTAGGAACTGGTATTTGCAGGAGAGAAACTCTTGGGGTTCTTTCTTAGATGATTCTCGTCCCACCTGGTTAACAGAGAGGAAGGCAAGGGGTCTGCTGCACCTCTACTGCCTGGTGTATGAGCACAAGCTTCTCCGGGTAGGTGGACCCAGGGAGACCAACCATCCTGGGATGTCCCAGTCTTGGAACTCAGAGTCCCACATCCCAGGACCCTCAGTCTTGGGCAAATGAGGACAGCTGGTCACCGACTGGACCAATCTGCTGAGTCCAGAGGCTCAGGGCACAGGGACGGGCTCCTCACAAAGCATTTGGCTAATTCTACTCAACAGGATAAGCCTAAGAAGATGGGCTTTGTAGTGAAAAGTGGCTCTGGACGGGAGGAAGGACAGATGGGTGACCTGAGACCAACCCTCTGTAAATCTTTTCAGACACCTATTATCTCAAAAGCCCTGAACAAAATGAGTTACTTCGTCCCCAGTACATCACCCCACAAGTGCCTTCTACCTCCAACATGTCCACAGGGGACCAGCCCTGTGTCTGGCCACTTGGGCTGAGAAAAAAACATTCACAGCCAAAGGGAAAGAGTCATGAACCTGGTGTGGACACAGGGTCACAGATACCCACACACGGGTCCACGATCACACACGCTCTTGGATGGATCCCAGGGGACTGAAACGAGAGGCCCTTTACCCCTCGAAGCACACCATTTTCATGGTACACTCCCTCCTCCATACACACTTACTTTAAAATACTACACTTTCGGATCAGAAAAATAGCAACAAGGTAGGTGCTAATTAATTAAACATCTGGGTGTCTTCTAACAATATCAGGAGACTGTCTCCAGCCTGACAGAGCCTCTGATGAATTGAGTAACAGGTTGTTTTCTCCCTCCAGCGGACCACCCAAGCAGTGCCTGTGGCTTCAGGTTCTCCTCTATAAACAGGCTACACGGAAACCTAATTATTACAGCCTTTACATGACACACACACACACAGCAAATAAGCCATCTAATAAAGGCCAAAACACACTAAGCCGGAGCGGGGACAGTCTTCCTCGCAGCCCCGCGTGCACCCCCCCACCAGCTCCCGCACGCTCCCGGGGCTGCCCCCTGCCCCAACCCCCCAGCTCCCGCA
>PVIY010022551.1:0-40654 GCA_004026745.1 Myrmecophaga tridactyla
GTTTGTGTGTGTGTGTGTGTGTGTGTGTGTGTGCGTGTGTGTGTGTGAGCCTGCAATGGTAGGAGGTGCTGAGTGCACTGTAACAGCTCTTTCACATTGACAGGGCCACATCTGTCCTCAGACTGGTGGTACCTGGGATGTCTGGATATCTCTTAACTCTCACATAAACCCTGTCAGGGAATTTCTTTTATCCTCACTTTATAGATAAGGAAAGTCAGGCTCTGGGAGTGGAAATGACTTGCTCAAAGGTCCATGGTGACTAAGAAGTGCAGCTGGACCCAAGTCTGCTTGGCACTGCTCTGTCCGCCACACCACACTGCCTACACTCAGGCCAGGGAGATCGGTTTGGGGAAGGGGCGAGGGTCCTGCAGCACTTGGTCAGAGCTTGTGATAGAAAAAGGGCACATTGTGTGAATAACTGACCTGCTCTGAGGCTGAAGGAGTTAGCACATTCCATCAGAGCTACAGGAAGGCTGGAGCATATCGAACCTTCACAAGGGCTGGCTTTGTATCAGTTTTTATCTCCCCATCCTCAAGTCCTCCCATATTCCATCCCTGTCCCCAGCAGGGAGTCTCTAAAATGCTCAATGAGGGAAGCTTAGGGAAGGGGGTCTCTGGGAGATGGTTGGGTAGAGCTGTGAGCAGGACTTTCAAACTTCCTGCCCCGAGGCTGGAGCACCCATGCTCTGGGAAGCCAGCAGCAGGAACCATCAGGACAGAAGCTAACAGGATTCTTCTTTCCTTCAGCAAGAGGGGGCCCATGATCCAAGAGCAGTGGTCTTCACAGGTTCTAGGGTTAAGGAATGCTGGCTGTCCCACCACTTGCTCAGTGGACAGTTTTGGAAAGGATATACCTACCTGACTGATCAGCAAAGCTTTCGAAGTTAGAATCCACTTACTACAAAATGTGGCCAGGGAGGGACTGCTAATTCCATGCCCCAGTCATTCAGAGACCACCTTCCAGATACTGGTTGAGCTCTGCTGCCTGCTGGACTCTTCTCCTGGGCACCTTCCTCTGCCAAGCAAACCCACCATCACTTCCTGTGAAAGGTACTTCAGGCTGCTTTAAGCCCTGGGGAGAACTCAGCCATGTCCTAGAGTGTGGGTATGTCTTCAATGGATGGTGCCAATCAAAACCATTTTCTCCTGACTTCTTTCCACGGGCTCCAAAGCCATTTCTGAAACTGTTTCCTCAAAGAAAAGTAATCAATTCACCTTTCATTTATTAACTCACTAATAGTTGCTGGTTATGCAATAGTAAATAAGACAGATGCAGTCCAGGCCTCATGGAGCTTCTGGAAACCTTGGTCCCAATCCTAGTTCTTTTTCTACTAACTGTGTGACCTTGGGCAAGTAAGTTAACCTCTCAGAGTCTCATTTTTCTTCATCTGTGAAATAGAGGAAAATAGTACTTGCCTCTTAGGGCTAAATCTATAGGGGGATGGAAGGAAAAGGGTGGAGAGGACAGTGAGAGAAGTTAAACTGCTTTGCATATAGCTTGTTAAGTAGATTCCATTTTGGAATAATGTAAATATGTTTTATAAGTATAAAACAAAACAGCAATCTGTCAGAATTGAGAGTAAAAACAAGAAGAATCTAAATGTGTGGCCAGTTGATGGTACAATCATGAAAAGAGAAACAATTCCAAGTGACTTTAAAATACAGGAGTTTGGATGTAGATCTCTTGTGGGATACACTAAGGACAAAAATAGCTGCACAAACAATCCTATACCAATTTCAGTAATTGCATTGTTGACCAATTGTTGGTCCTGCCACTCTGAAACTGTTGTGTGCGTAGTGAGATAAAGCAAATTAGTAATTATGTTGGTGCTTTTAAGGGCTAGGATTTTTGTGTGAAAGAAAGGGAATTAGATTAAGATCTATGAAGTTAAGAAAAAACTCTGAAGTCCTGAATTTGAGTTGGAAGTTTCAGTATAAATTTATGGTGTATTTTATCTAAAAAAATTTTGCAACAAAACATATTGCCTATCTCTGTCCACTAAAAGCACCAGAAACAGGAAGCAACCAGTAGCAATGAGCACTGTGGTACTTAATTTATGGTCTCTAAATCCCATTTTCCCTGGAAAGAAATCAGCATTCCTTGGAAAAATAGTAAAGTCCCAGTCTAGATAGGGAGTATACAAGAGGAGCCTGGAATATCTTAACTTTCCAAAAAGCCAAGGAATATTAATGACTACTAAGATTGCATGATAAGGATTCAGAAAAGCAAACTTGAATATAGACTTCCATGGCCAATTATGGGGCAATTTGAGCGCAAATAAGGACTATAGCAGCAATGGATTGAAACATTAAATACACTTAAATTCAGACATGCATCATAATTCCTACCAAAAAATTAAAAAAAATCTTCATCGGTTACCTTTGATGGATGTTAGAGAGGCACATTATTATTCTGAAAATAAAGGAAAAGAACCAAGTATAAATCCTATCTTTAACATATGAACTTTACCTCAGGGTAACCAATTAATTGAAAGAGGGGCATTTCTCTTTATAGAAGTTATTCAGTTAATAAATGAAGGAATGAAAAATTAGAATATCAATATTTTGCAACCTCCAATGGAATAATGGATGTAGGCAATCAGCTTCAATAGCAGCGAACATTCCCCAAAGGGGGAGAAAAGATAACTAGATATTATGTTGTACCTCCTGAGGGAAGTACATAATTTATGAAGTAGTATTGACAAAAATTCAAACCAAATCTGATCATGCTTGTAGATCAACCAGAAGGAAGAACTATGGGGATGCAATCAGCAAAATCTTGACCAGAGATACATTCTACAGGACAAACGATCTGGTTTCTTCAACAAAACATTGCAAAGAAAACAAAAGATATGGAACAGCATCTATAGATTAAAAGAGACCAAAATGATATGTATATCCATTGAATATATGGACTTTAATTTAACAAACCATAAGAAAAAGTTACAAAGCAATTGGTAAATATAAACCTTGATTAGATTTTATGATAGTAAAGAATTATTATTAATTTTTAAGTGTGATAATAGTATTGTAGTAATTTAAAAAGTCTAGTAGAGATAGAAAATGAAATATATACAGATAAGTTGATAGGTTGTCTGGTAATTGATTCAAAATAATCTAAGAGATAGGAGTGGATATTATAGATGAAATAAGATTGTCCATTAGTTGATAATTGTTGAAGCAGTGTGCCAGATGTGTGGGGCTCATTATACTATTCTCTCTACTTTTGTATAATTTTATGCTATAATATTTTCTATGATAAAAACAGAAATGTGAAATTTTCTATAATGTAATTTAAAATTTAAAGAAATTAAAAAAACAGAACAAGTTAGTAACTCCCAATCCTTCATCTCTCAACTGGGCAGGGGGCATTCAGGATGCCTAGGCCACTTCTGTGTGCTGTCCAAGTTTCTTATGAAGGATCGTCATTCACTCTTTCCTTCAGGATCTTTCCAAGGATCTTCATTCACTTTTTCCTTTACTGACCATTCGCCTATTCCAAGTACTGTGCTGAGTGGACACTGTTCTACTGAGATAATTTCAAATAACTATTCTAGCACTCTTTACTGAACCAAGAGTGAAGAGTTCTTGTGAAAATGGCTAACAATGATTACTGACTCTGTGCCAGTTACTTTGTTTTACTGAACACTGGCCATGCATTCATCCTCACTGCCACCCAGTTTATAGATTAGGAAATTGAGGCTTAGCAATTTTGCTTAGGTCAGACAGGAAATAAAAAGAGGAGCTGGGATTTGAAGCCTGGTCTATTTATGCCAGCCAACAACTGAACTTTTCACTACTAGATCATCTGTCCCTGAGGCATGGAGCCGGGGGGTTGGATCTCCATTGGTGTGGGAAATTCTCAGCCAGAAGGCATTGGTGGGTAAGGTGGTTGGCCATGGTGACCACAAAGCGACAGCTCAGGCTCTGGGAGAGGAGGATAAGAAAGGGGTCAGGAAATGAAGCTGGCCTAGAGTCCAGACGGGGCCACTTGTAAGAACCAGGGGACTCTAGGGACCTGTGGAACCAGAAATCCAAAGTAAAAAATGGCTATGGTCAAGAGTAGTTTAATATAATTGTCTGATGACTCCAAGCGCAGAGGCATGGCAACCCAATAAGAGGGGCAGCCAGGGGCATATGTGTGGATCATGAGGAGTGAGGGTGAAAAGCTTTTTACCCATGGCTCCTTGCCCAAGATGAGGTCTTTCCTCATCATTCAACTTCCTGGGTCTTAAAAGTTCAGAACATGATTTGGACATAAAGTTGCTTTTGTTTTCAGAGGGGCCCTCCTGCATGTCAGGTTCCTCAAACCCCAACCTCATCATTCTAGAAGTGGGTGATGTTGGGCTCAGGAGGCAATAATAATGAAGAATGAATTTGGTTTAAGTGGAATAATGATATTCAACCACAGCTTAGATGGAGAAAACCAAGAAAAGGTTAAGTATTAAGTAATTAAGAATGCTTCTCCCTTGAGGACAAGGGATGTGATGGATCTCTCAATGGTTCTGTCCTGGAGTTTAATTCTTAGGGCTAGCCACCCTCACATTTCTCCTCACAGACCCCAACACTCATTTTTCTTTCAACTGTCAAACCTACTTCCCCTTCTCTCCTGGACTGGACCACATTATTTCTGGCTGTCCCTTTCTTAGCTGTTTCAAAAGAAACCCTTTTTTGATCCTAAAGGTTTCATTGCTGATCTTTAAGAGATCCAGAGCTTCTGGAATCCTCTAGATCTCCTGTTTGTACCTCTGTGAAATAATCCCCAAGCTCCTGATCACGAACTATTGTATCCCTGATAGAGGAGCTTGGCACATCGTCTCCATGCCCACCTCAGTCCTTCTTCAGCAGCTTCGGACTCTTCCTCTGGGGGGGGCTCTTCACCCAGCATGTGGGCCTGAAGGGCTGCCAGGGCTGCATCAAACAGGGGAACTTCTTGCATGCTGGAGCCTCCTTGATGGCTACTCTGCATCTCTGATGTCCACCTTCCTAGGCCTCTGCCTCATAAAGGCTGTCCCCTAAGGAGATTTGATCCTTAAAATATAACAGATGTATCTAAAGGCTGGATAAGAAACAGTTTCTAAAAGCTATGTGTCTTGTAAACAATGTAACCTAAAAAACATTGACCAGTTGGAAATCTTTGAGTTGCTTTCTCATAATGCAGTCTATTTTTATATTCAATATTCTCAGACAAAAATATGTATTACAGTAGACATACATTCCTCCTTTGAAAAATCACCTCTTCATCCCTTCTTGGAGATTTGCTCTGCCTTCTCCCACAAAGGGGTAGGTGAGAACTGATCAGTCAAAGCAGTGCATCTCTTTGGCCATTACTGTTGATTCTGGGATGAGTCTGTGACCAAGCAGGACCACTAATAACCTCCTCTAAGATTTGATATCAGATGCAAGTTGTAAAGGCTGTAGTCATTGGTGGGGCTTGTGGTCATGGTCCTTGGGAGCCTGGGAAAATCTATCTTCAGGAGAAAGAAATGAGGCCAACTTTCAAAGAGAAGCGGAGACAAGTAGAGATAAAAGTGGGTTGGAAAGTGAGTTCTCATGTCATTGTTTTAGAACCCATGTCTTGGATTTTTATATTTGCAATGGAAAGAGTCTTGCCTAATACATTTATATTAATATACTAATTTTGGTATTTTAAAGTTCAATCTTATATGAAAACATTTTTAAATACGCAGCTTAAGAAAATCTAACATTCTCAGAAATTTTATAATTCACTGCTTTAAAAAAAGCAATAAATTTGTACTCTGTGTGGATCTAGGACTCAATGCCAATATCATTTATTGTGGTATTTGAAGGGCTTCTTTTTGCTGTTTTTAAAATTGTTTAGTTATTCAAAGTCATAGATGTTCTAAGAACATGTATTAATTAATGTGCCATTGTAGTGATTGGTTTTTAATTTGAAGCTATCGTGATGTACAATTTGGAGAAAAATAAAAAGAAATGGAGATGTCACCTTTAGATGTTCTCAAACATTATCTCATTTAACCTGGATTCTTATCTTCATAGAGCAGGAGAAAATAGTCTTTACTTGATGCTTAAGAGTTTCTGTGGTCTAAAGCAGCACTGCCCATGGCTGAAATGTATAATCTGGTAGCCACAAGCCACAAGTGGCTATTGAAATGGGGCTAGTGTGGTTGAGGAACTGAATTTTAACTTTATTTAATTTTAATTAATTTAAACTTAAAAAGGCACATGTGACTAATGGCTACGTTATTGGACAGCTCAGGTCAAAACTCTTCCAAAATCTAAATTTGCCTGAAAACTGAATCTTATCTATGACAAGGCTCTGCTAATTCTAAAGGACTAAATGCCTCTCCCTTCCTTTGCTAGGAGAGAATTCGCTTCCTTTCCATAGCACATCCCTCTTTGCCTTTGCCTTTTTGCCTTTGATCATCTTCCCTCCTCCTCTCCTGCTTTCTTAGACCTCCCTTGTGCATCTGAGTGACAGCTCCTTCTTTGGGGATCTCCAAGACCAGCCCTGTGTGGGCCCAGAGTCAGTCCCCAGCATGATAGTGGAAGGAAAAGACCAAAAAAAAAAAAAAAAAAAAAAAGCCCCCTGCACCACTTCCTTTTTTTCCTCTGGAGAAGTTAGGTATTATGTAACCAAATATTTTTAGTTGAATACTTTGTGTTTAATTCCATGAATATGTGAAAAAGGTAACTAGCAACAATGTAACATCAAACCTGCTATTTTGCGGTTATTAGTTCTTAGGATGATTAAGATGCTTAAACAGTGAGTTGATTTCATGACAAATATAAAATAAATGAGAGCTGGGGTGCTACCCAGACATGATACGAACCCTTCTGGCTTTCTCTAGAGGGTGGCTCTACTTTGGTTGCATAACCCCAGTGACTCTGACCCCCCGGGGATGGGTGACTGCTGGGCTCGGTGTGTCTGGAAGCTGGGAGCTCTGGGTGAGGTGCACACCCACCCTGGAGCCGTGGCGGCCAATGAATGGGGGCAGCGGGTCTGCATCCGCACGGGGATCCCCAGGTTTTATGAGGTGGAAATTCTCATGAAAGATGGAGGCAACACAGAACAGTGGTTGAGAGCACAGAATTCAAACCTAGGCTCTGTGACGTACTTGCTGTGTGATTTGGACAAGCCACTTAATTGTTCTTGGTCTCAGTTTCCTCACTTGGAAAAGGAGACAAATAATTCTTGCCTCGCAGAGCTAATGTGATGAGTGGATAGTGGACGGACAGTAAATTGCTTGACAAAGGGCACTGTACTTAGGGAGTCAGCAAGGGTGAGCCTGGGTCAAAGTGCCCTCCCCCCACTCTAGCTCCTGTGCTCATGGTCCAGAGATGCATACTGTGACAGTCTGTCTGAAAAGATGGCCATAGACAATTGCTTCCATTAAGAGGCAGAGTCTCTTTCTCCATTCCTGGAATGTGGCCTGCCTGTGACTTGCTTTGATCACTAGAATGAGATTTCTGAGCTCAGACCTGAAAATTCCCTGTCATTTCCATTAACTTCCACATATGTTCAGAGAAGAACCCAGCTACCACATAAATGAGTCCAGGTCATCCGTTCTGGAGGAGGATACACTGCATGGAAAGAGTGGCTGGGCGGACTTAATGCTGAGGCCCCAGCTGACACCGAGAGAAAAGAAGCCCAGCCATCCCAGCCAGCACCCTGCCATCTAAGCAACGCCCAGACTAGCTGTCTGGGTGAGGCCCTCTTAGATACTCCAGCCCCACTCAAGCCGCCTTAGCCAACACCCTAGCTCAGGGAGGCGCCATCTCCCCTGAGCCCTGCTCTAATTCTTGACCTATAGAATCATGAGAAATAAAATGGTTGCTGTTTTGAGCCACCAAATTTTCATGTGATTTGCTTTGCAGAAATAGGTGATGGTTACATACACTCTCTGCTGTGTCTCTAGGGTTAACATGGCCTCATCAGCTGAGGGTGGAGGTCAGCTGGCCAGCACCTGGGGCCCTTAGGAAGGCATTTAGAGGTCAATATTTTTCAGGAGATGGTGCAGCAAAGAACAGCATGGGCTCTGGTGACAGCTGCACCTGGCTTCTTGACTCTCCCACTTACCAGCTGTGTGACCTGAGGCCTCATTGACTTTCTTTCCACATCTGAAGATGGGGATAATAATTGTATTTATTCTCTAGAGCTATGTTGTCCAATAGAACTTTCTATAATGATGAAAATGCTCCACATTTGTGATATCCACTAGAGTAGCCGCCAGCCACCTGAGGCCGCGAAGCACTTGAAATGTGGAGGGTTTGAATTGAGATGCACTGTAAGTATAAAACACACACCGGATTTCAAAGGCTTCATATAAAAAAAGAACTTTAAATATCTCCTTAATACTTCTGATATTGATTACATATTGAAATGATAGTTTGCATTATTGGGTTAAAACAATTATACTATTAAAATTAATTTCACCTATTTATACTTTTAAAAAATTACATATGTGGCTTGAATTAATTTTTTATTGGACAGAGCTGATATAGAGTCTTGAGAAGATTAAATAATGTGTGTAAAATGCTGAGCACAGCACCTGACACATCAGAAGCTATTGCTTTTGTAAGTACTGTCCTGAGTAGGTTAGCAAGCTGGTGACTCCTCCTAGAGGGCCCCCCTTTTAAAGGGTGGAGGAAGGGAAGTAACATTTATTTAAGCTCCAATTGTGTGCTGGTGACTGTGAGGGGTGTTACTCAGGCTGGGCTGTTTAATCCTTGCAAGGGCCCGTGGAAGAGGCTTTATTCTCCCCATTGGACAGGTGGGGAAACTGAGGCTCAGAAAGGTAATGTTTTGCTTAATTGTTCGAGGTGATGAAAACGTGTTGGCAATGGATGGTGGTGATCGTTGCACTGCCTTGTGAATGTCGCTAATGCCACTGAATTGTACACTTCAAAATGGTTAAAGTGACAAATTTTATGTTATATATTTGTTACTACAATAAAATTTTAGAGAGAGAGAGGCGACAAGACTTGCTCAAGTTTGTCGAGAGTTGGTTTTGTGACAGAGCAGGTGTCCTCGACTCTGGGGACAGGGGTTCTGCCATAGAAGCTCTGTTAGCCACACACTCTCCCCCCCCCCAGCTTCTCCTCTTCCTCTTGTCCTCTCTACCCCCACCTCTCCTCTCTCAGGTCCAGCGTCCCCAGCCCATCTCCTCTCTCCTGCCCTCCCTTCCAATCCAGACTTCCAAAGGAACTAATTTATTTCCCCAAGTATAAATGGACTCTTCCCTGCATAAGGCACTGCATATGGCGTTTCATACATTATTTGTTAACTTCATCAAACAACGTACAATTCTCAGGCGCTAATGTAAATCTCCACAGCTCATTGGTTTTTTAAAAATAGTGGAAACACAACCCTCATCTTGCAGCAACAATGAGGAAGGCAGCGCTCCAGCCAGGGAGAGCAACCCTTTGCTTCTCACCCCAGAAAGAGCCATAAAACATGCTCAGAGCCGAAGCACGCACCCATTTGACAAAGACAATTTGATTTGTCCGCGGCTTCTAAAATATTCATCCCACTTTGATGGACTATCGTTTTATAAATATAGATTATCATTAACCGACACCGGCGGTGTGCGCTGCTGGCCGACCCAGCGCCACGCCGCCGGTTCGGGATGAAGACGTCCAATAAAAAAAATCATTATCTCTGTCTGCGAACCCTGATCTGTATCGTTTGCCTCATTTGCAGTGCAAGGGTCAGTAACTCACGCTAACTGCCTCTGTTTGTGCATTTCCCCGCCTGGCCACCCCTGCTGGGGAGATTGGCAGGATGCGTCTCAAGTTTGGACCTGGGGAAGGAGAGGACCGGGAAGGGGGAGAAAAGACGAAGCAAGGGCTCTGGTGGGATGACACTGGGCAAGCTGGGTGAATGCTGTCTGGAGAGGCCGCGTACTGCAGTGGGCGGGGATATGGGTTTTGGAGCACGTCGGACTCACTGCTCTCGACTCCACTACTGACTGATTATTAAAACCTCTTGAGTTTCAGTTTTTCTTATCTGTAAAATGGAAATCACAATCACACCTACCTCCCATGAGATTGAGCCTGTAAAGTGTTCAGGACAGGACCTGGTGCTTAAGTTAATCATGCAGCAATAATAAACTGCTATTTTTATGTTGTTGCTGTGTGCATTGGTCTTAATCCCTTTAACAAATTATTTGATCTCTCTGAGCCCCAGGTTCTTCAGTGTAGAATGGCCTCAATAATACCTACCTCCAAAGGCTTAACGATTCAATGAGCTAAATGCATTCAAGTAGCTTAGTACATGGGATGGTGCACTCTGAGCACCCAAGAGGGCTGTTTTTTGTTTGTTTGTTTTAGCTCAGTGGAGGCCAGACAGAGAGAACAGGGAATGCACTGTCTGTCCTGAAGAGCCCTGGCCTCAACATTCTTCCTCCTTGAGGACTCAGAATGCACAGGGTCTGAGCCTGGGGCAAGACCCAGTTCAAGATATCATTCTGAGATGGACAGAGATCTATTCTAAAACGAGCTTTTGTTCTAGCAAGTCATCCCTCACCCCCCCTCGAGCATCCTGGGTCTTGGTGGGGTCTGAAGAAGAGATGGGGATGGAGTCGGTGAGTTGATTAGACATATTCCCTGTCCTGGGCTGCCAAGGAATGTAATTCGAGGTGGAATAAAATATTTGCCTGGCCTCGGAAACAAAACCTTGTCTGCAGCATTTCCTTTTACATTTAGCTGTTTGAAAGAAATATACAACCAGGTATGGGGAAAAAAGCAATTGCAGAGAAATCTCCAATAGAAGGTGGCCTGAGGGAAAAGAGAAATAGCAGGGAAAGAGTGGAGTTGAGAGCAGAGAGCAAACCTCTCTTCATCTGAACAAGAGTTGGATGAAAAAGGGTGAAATAAATCCTTGAATCCAGGCTCCAGCCAAGGCCATAGATGAGGCAGGTGGTCTGGAACCTCTGTGAGGGGCTCTGATGCTGAATCCCCTTCTGATCTTGGAAGCAGACAGGCAAGCTGGGTGCCAAGACCTCATCCCGGTGGGAAGACAGCCCGGGGCGCTCAGCCCCAAAGTTTATTTAAGTGAAAAAAAAAAACTATCCAGAGACAAGAAGGAGTGTTATACCACTGTCAAGTTTTAGACGTCACCATCAAGCAAAAAAAATTACATCCCGTCCTGACGAGCGACTAATCAAGGCATGGCAAACGGTCCTGCAATAAATTACTCCGGCGCGAAATAAACCACACAAACAGACCGATGATAATAAATGTAAATTATTTCTCTGAAGAAATTTTCTTGGTATATGAGTAATACGAACCATCAGGAAGGCGTCTTCCTTAACATTAATTACAGAAAATGACAAGTGAGCTGATGACTGGGAAGGCTCATTATCTGAGAACATATTCACAACTTTGCAATTTGCGCGAGATGTACTCCGGCTAAATTAATCTCCCTTCTTTGCATGAGCCTCTTCTAATTTTCATGTTATTAACAGGTTTGCAGTATCAGTCAGTGCTTGTCACTCTAATCAGGTTTCAGCATGTTCGCAAAAGCGAAGCGTCATTTATAAGGATAAGCCCTCATAATGGTGCTTGCTTTCATGTGGAGAATTCTACAAGGCTGCTTTTAATAAGGTACTTTAATCATCTCCTTTGCTCAACTTTTGGCCCCACTGTTCCTTTATGAAGAGTCATTAAAAGACTTTGAAGTTCATCAAGGAGGAAAAATTCATGACATTGTTCGGGTGAGGTGGGGATGGTTCTGAGGGGGGGGCCTGGAGGAAATCTGGGGTGAGAGCGCGCTGTTGGCTCAGAGCCTGACCGTGGACGCCTAGGGGCAACCTTGTGCCCTTGGTCTTTGCCATGCAGCACCCTGTAGGTTTACATCCCTGGTTTTCCGTTCAAGTCTAGTCCACTGGGCAAGCTATGGGCTAGATGCTGAGAGAAGCGTGGGAGCTCTTGGTTAGAAAAGTCCAGCCAGGTCAGCACTTTGGACAGCTCCCAGCAGTTTTGTCATCCCTCTGGAGGAGGTTGGGAGCATTTGAGGATTTTAGGTCTATTTTGATGGTCTGTTCTTACTTGGGAAAATTCTAGCTCTTTGGAGCTGGACTGATTTCCGGGGAGTCATCCTCACTTTTCCATTCGCTTTTAGTTCAGAAGAGAAGGCTAAGTTTTCTGTTCCAACTGGTGGATCTGTAAGATGATTTCAACCGGAACAGGTTTACAGATCAGCCGGCACAGGCTTACAGATCAGACAGTGTGTGTGTGCAATCCCTCTCTTTGCTGCATGGCTAACAGGGGCAAGGCAGAGTTTATCTTGAAATCAGGGCTTTGACAGACCCCTTTTCCCTGCTAAACTCACTCCAACATTCCAGAGTTGAAAATGTTCTTACATGGAAAGGTAAGACCATTAGTTTGCCCCCAACCCTCCTTGGTGGCCTCTGACACACTGAATGCACTGTTGTCATAGAAAATCCTCATTACTGGGGTGGCCTATCTATTAGTGGACTGAGTACTAGACTAAGGGTTTTGTCTTTGTGACAAGTCCTAGTCCTCTGTTAGTTACTTACTTATTCTGAGACTTTGGATAATTTGCAGCCTGGCACTATCCCTATTACTTTTTAAGCTTGGATCTTAGTGATGGCATTTCTGATATTTTTTGAAGTTCCCCAAGGGAATGGTGGACAGGGTGGCTCTGTGTCCCAAGGTGGCACCATGAACACAACCCACAAGGAAAGAGTCTTCCTGTTCCCATAGGTGTGTTTCTCTCCATGTGAGTGTGGGTTGGTCATGGGGTGGTAACAATAAGATGACCTGGGCTCTGACCCATTGGGCTGGGCTGATGTCAGAGAACTTCTATTGCAGAACTTTTGGGCAGGGGGGTTCTCAGTCACAGAGGTCGCCTGTCTCTGAGACCTGCTTTCTGAGGTACGCAGGTGTATCCCCAGCAGGCCTATTTCTGATACACTTGCCTCCCCACCCCCCAGCCGTAACTTGATCACAGCTCGGCAAGTCAGTCTTTCCTCTGAGAATCCAGAATTGGACCACAGGAAGGACAGTTAGTGTTGGTGGATAACCAGATTGACAAGAGAAGTGGGGATCCATCTTATCCCATGTGACCTGAAGAAGCAGGAAGGCTGGTGTGCAGGGAAGGGGAAGGAAGGGCCAGAGACAAGAAGCAGAGAAACACCTTCTGGAGACCCATGGGTTTTATGAGAGATCCTGGATCCTAAAACTATATTCCTTTTCCCTACTTAGGCTAACTTGAGTGTGTTTCTGTTACTTTCAACCAAAAAGACCCAACCAGCACAACTTCCTTGAATATGATAGGATTTGCCTGAGCAAGACCTCACAATCAGCTTCAAGGGAGAACTAGGGACACCTGGACAATCTCTTGGGCTGTTGGCTGTCCAGGTCCTCAGACCTGAACTGAGGACAAAGACCCCCTGGGTCTGGGAGGTTGAACCCCTGGTGTGAAGTGACTTATCCTGGAAGGACACATGATATGCAACAGATAGTGGCCTGGGAGACAAAGAGGGGGAAGGAAGGAGTCTTCAGCAACAAGAAGGCAGTTGCTGGTTTTAGTTTAAGGGATTTGAGGCCCAGGAACATGATAGTCCGCACCCATGAGTTATTATCACTGTAAAATGAGTCTAAGAAGTGTGACCAAGCTCTGGTTTTTTCCATGATGACTACTTTTAAAATCTTTTCCCATTCTGTGTCCTTATTTTAAAGTACCTCCACTTTGGTGGACACACAAGCACATGCTTCTTGGTACTAGAGGAGGGGCTTGACAGGGCAGGGATTGGAGCAGCACTTAGGCAGCTGCAGTTTGGGCAACCAAAGTAGATACTCAGCAATGTGACCTCATCCTAGCAGACAAGCAGGCAGTGCTCCATGCTCCATTGCAGTGCTGGAGATAGCAAGGTTTTCTCCAGAGGCCCCTCTGGCCAGAGTTCAGGGTTGAGATGCTTGGGGGAGCATTGGCAAGCCCAACAGGCAAACAGGGCTTGGGAAGACAAGTAGGGAAGACTTTCTTCTCTCTTCCTCAATCCCCAGAAGGGCATGGGAGAAAAGAGATGTGAAAGGATCTGGCCCCAGCTATAGTCCTAGGACCCAACACAATGTGGTGGAGGGTGACAACCAGACCAGACAGTGCTGATCCCGGCGAGGCCATCCCCTTGAGGAGGGAGCTTTCTTTCCCTACTGACTTTGCCATTACCCAGGGCATCTTCAAGGCCTCAGAAATCTCCACCTGAGATCTGAGATTCATGGCACCTCAGCACATCAGAGGCCTCAACCGTCATCTAGTCTATGCCCAATGACCTGCCCAGAGTTAGAGGCACTCTTATAGCATGCCTGGGTTTCTGGCTCCCCTGTTATGAGCTTCAACCCTCCCTAGGCCCTTATTCTCCAAATGGTAATAAGTGCCTTTCTTTCAAGGCCGTATTTATTTGTGTTTTGTAAATTGTCAAGTGTCCCCTGGATGCTGATACGGTAATCAAGCTGTGTTGGTAGCCAACCTCCAAGAGGGCCCCCAGTGAGCCCCACCTCCTGGTATTCACAATCTTGTGTGGCCCCTCCCACATTGTACCAGTCTGGGTGACCCTTAGAATATGGTAGAAATGATAGTATGCCACTTCCAAAAGATTAAGTTATAAAAGACTGTGGCTTCCACCTTGGTTGTTCTCTTTCTTGTCACTCGCTCTGTGGAAAACCAGCTGCCACATCAGACAGACACACAGGTGGTTCTGTAAGAACTGAGGCCTCCTGCCCACGACCATGTGAAGGAGCTTGGAAGAAGATCCCACAGCCACAGTGGAGTCCCCAGATGACCAGAGCCCCAGATGCCCCCTCACGAGAGACCCTGAGCCAGGGCCACCCAAATTGATTCAGCCACCCCTGGGCTCCCAACCCTCACAAGCCATGACATAGCATTGTTTGTTGTTTTAATTAACTAAGTTTTGAAGCAATTTGTTGTGCAGCAATACATAACTAATATGCTGTTTTGTTTTGTTTTAATAAAACAAGACTGGAGCATTGGATCAGTCTTAGATTCCCCAAAGTGATGACTTTGAGGGGATGGGGACAAAAGCTCAAATGATTCAGAAATGCCACAGACTGAAGTTCCAGGTGTACTTATTCTGCACAAGTATATGTGGGATCAGTTCTTGAGTTACTCCCTGTGCTAGGTAGGGGCATTTAGATGATAAAATGCCACAACCTACTGGAAAGATAGAAATGGGAACAAAAGCATTCATTCAACATGGAAAAAATATCACACTTGTGGTCAAGGAAGGCAACAGGTGATTGATTGCCCAGTACCCTTCAGGAGCCAGGTGCTGCACGTCCTTATATCATTTGCTTTTTCCCAGCCCTAAGGGATAACTATCATTATGCCCATTGTTGAGATGGGGACACTGAGGCTGGGGCGTTTGACCTCTATGCTACAGGATAGGTGTTCACTGGGTTTTGGAAAGCTGACTCTAGCTCTGAGGTCAAAGGATGCACTAGAGAGGAGTGGCAGAACTCAGGGACTCTTGCAGCCTAAGGAAAAAGCCCTGAGCTCTGAGCTGAGGCAGGGCTATTGGGAGGACAAGGGGTGCAGGCAGGAAGACAAGAGGGGGCATAGAATGGTACCAAGTTTGAACATGGAGACTGGGGAAAAGGAAGACTCCAGAATGACTCCGTTTTCTAATGTGGGAACTGGAGGTGGAGGTGGGAGGAAATGATGACACCTTTCATCAAGATGGGAAGTCCTGAAAAGGAGCTCTATTGAAAGTGGGGTAAGAAATCCCCTTTGGGACAAATTGATTTCAGGTGCCTGTGGGATGTCTGGGCAGGACAACCAGGTGATATGGCATTTGTCACCCTGGTTGGAGCTAGAGGAGAAATCTGGGGTGGGTCCTTAATTCATTATGGTTAAAAGAAGAGAGAGAAGCCACAGGAGAGGTAAGAGCTACCCAGAAGGTATGTGGTGTGAGGTGTGAAGCTGGCTGGGCCTTGAAGAACCCTGACATTAAAGAAATGGGCAGAAATGAAGACTGAGAAGACGCTGGCTGGGAGGGATGGGAGGACGTGGAGCAGGTGGTAGCATGGAGGCCAGGAGAGGAGGAAGAGTCGAGTTAGATTAGCTGTCAGCACTGCCAAATGCTTCTGAGAAGTGCAGTAAGAGCAGGTGGGGTGGAGCCCTGCTTGATGGACACCTCAAGAGACTGACTTAGTGCCGGCCCCCTGCTCAAGGGTTAGCGCCCAAATCCATTACAGGATCCCAGGTCTGCTCATCCAAGGAACAAAGGCATTGTCGAGACACACCCTACATGGAGCCAAGGGTCAGAAGTTACAATGTCCTAACAACCACAGCTGAGTTACGGTGGGATGGGTGACCTGAGGTGGTAATGAGAGTCCCATTGCTGGGGGTGTGCAAAAGAACTTGCATGGCCAAATGTCGGAGTTGTGGGAAACGGATAGAGACGGATAGGAAATGGGTTACACACCTACCAGCATCCCTTCTAGCTCTGACCTGTAGAGCATCAGAGAAGGGAAACATGAATCAGCTGAGTCCCCAGAACAGAAATTCCTCAGACCTTTGTTACTAAGCTTGCAGTGGGCTCACAGAGGGTCTGGTTTGGGGGGAAAGGAACAGGGTCATGCCCCCAATTTGGTGAGGTATGAGATGCTTCACACATCGTTCCTTTTTCCGTGCCCCTTCCCTCCATGTTCTGTGGATCACAGTACCCAGCATGTCATACGAACTGTGAAAAAAAGGAAAAGAGGAAAAGCAAACTGGGTTCCTTGTCAATTCCTGTCCATGTCGGAGTACCATGACCCTCTTTGTCTGGGGCAGCTGAGCTGGGCGGGCAGGGCACGGGGCTGAGGCTCGCGACCAGGCAGCGGAGAAGCCACCCGGCACAGCTCCCGCTCCACTCCTGCCGCCCCTCTGACGGGGCCGAATGCCACCTCTCCCAACACCCGGGGGTCTCTGCTTGCAGGGCCTCCCCTGCCCAGACCCAAAGCCTCCGTCTGCCCCTGGGCTTCCGGGACAGTGGGGAGACCCTCTCTGGCAGGGAGGGGCGGGGCACCCTCGCCGCCGGAGCCTTGACAGCCGCCTCCCCCTCTTTTCCACCCAAAGTTCGCCTGCCATAATGTCAGTGCGCTTTTCAGGCTGACAGAAATCCCACCGATAATTGGGAAGAAAGGAAAATGAAAACATTAAAATTTGCCATGTCATATGTTCACTTTTTTTTTCTGATTGCCTGATACCCACCGTCCACTGACAGATGCTGTATTATTAACACTTGATTAAAAATCACTTCAGGTCTGAACCAGCCCGTTGAGAAGGGAGCGTCTTGACAAGACTTGCGGTTTGTGATTGACAATTAGTAATATTCGGTGTGTCACAACACAGATAGTGTGACTTATTGGTGCTGGTGTAATGCAACACATTCCATCTGAGAGCCTCAAATTGGTACATAGGAATAAGAAAGAAAAGATGGAGTCTCATTCAGCCAACTTTGATTACCAACAAAGGAGAAATTGTACACACCCGGCTCGGCAGGCCCGACCTGGGTTCCTATCAATCAGCCAGACGGCTGAGAGCCCCTCTTCTCTTCAGGAATGGGCGCCTCAATAGATTTGGATCTCATTATGCAACCCTCAACTTCTCTATCAGCAGTCGAGTCTGGGAATATGAAAGCGCTCCACTCTGCCGTTGCCCCCGCACCTCCAAATTTACCAGCCTGCTCCTTTTAAGACAAAAGACTTCTCATTTTTAAAAATAAAATGATCATATCTTGATTGACGTGCTACATCCTTTTCCTTCAGCTATTTTTCTAACTTGGTGTCAGCGGGAGTTGGATTCGGGGGCCATTTCTTTTTTTCTCTGTCTTTCAATTCTAATTCAATTCCTTTTAAGTGCTTTTAAGAGCAGTGCAATTTAAGGTCTTTCCTTTTTTGGGTCTGACCTGGATATCATTTTTGGTTTTCTCCTCAGCTAAGATTATTAAGGCAACGAATGGTGGTTTGCCTCAGTGAAAGGTGATGCATTTAATGCGATTAATCTCTGCAGATTTGGTGATAAGTGGCCTTACGTGTGATATGAATGTTTCATGAAACTGTGTACCTTGCAGTACACAAGTGAGTGAATCGTAGCATCTCACCACCACGTGTGAATTGGCTCCTTGGAACTTACTGCCATCTAAAAAACATTTTTTTCTTCATCAGTTTGTTTTGTCTTTGGACTGTTTGCTCCCACCCTGTTGCCCAGACCCTAAAAGCGAGCTCTGTGAGAATGGGGGCTATATCTGTTTTGTTCACTGCTCCTACGTATTCATGGGATGGATGAATGAATGAAGGTATGCATGCATCGACCACGGAGGTTGTGAAGTAACATGGAGCTCAGACACTGAGGGTCGGCTCCTGTAGAGGAGTGTTCTGGTTGAGGGGTGGGGGACGGTAGCAAAGGGGTTACATATTTTTCCTCACTTTTGCCACCCCCACATGAAGGCCTCGGTTTCCCCAGCTCTGCTTTCCCATCCCCCATGGTGAGTCCCCAGTGGCCTAGCTTTCTGGGGGAAGAGATGCAACTTTTCACAGGGGTTAGGACAGGGTTGGGTCAGCCAGGCCCTGCCGGGAGGGGCACAGGGATGTGGTAACTGGCTGAGAAGGGTGGTCATCAATTTTGCTCCCAAGGGACACCCCTGGCCAATCTACCAGTGCTGGGTACAGACTCAACAGATTTGTTCTATCATCTATTTGTTCAGTCCATCAACATACATTGACTGAATCCCTAAAGGAGTGTTAAGTGACTCCCAGGCCCTAGGCTAGGGGTTTGTCACCCCCATTCTCTCCCTGGTGCCTCAACCTCAGCTCTGGACATAAAAATCTTATCTTTTCTGGCAGGGTTTTGAGGCCTGCTCTTGGGGGCTATCAGCTGCCGAGGTTGGTGCACCCTGTCTGAGCCTAGAGGACCAAGGGGAAAGCAGGCCAGGGCAGGTGCCACAGCCTGTAAGGGAAAGCTTTGAGACCCTGTGTCAGGTTCATGGATGGATCTATCTTGCCACTTCTCTGGGCTCTCTCTCCTCGGGCTTCGGGGATGTGTCACTGCCATATCTGTGTTCTCGTGTCCCAGGAGCAGGGCCTGCCATGAGGCGGGGGAGCAGAAAGGGGCAGGGATGAGGCCCTGGCTCTTCAGTGAACTCCAAAGGTCACGTCGGCACTTCATCAGCTGGGTGACCTTGGGCAAGTGATGTGACCACTCTAAGCTTCAGTTTTCCCATCTGCAAAATGGAGAGAGTGAAGGAACCCACTGCAGAGGTTCTAAGGCAGGAGATTTTAACCCTCTGTGTGCCAGGGATCCCTTTGGCAGTCTGCGGAAGCCTGAAGGTCTCTTCCCAGAACAGTATTTCTAAATGCATAAAATAATATTCACAAGATTACAAAGGAAACCAATTATATTAAAGTAAAAATATAAAACTTTATGCTATAATACTACATGTGCTTCTTTATTAACCCATTATGATGTGGTGGTAGATCTAAAAACTGTCATGATTTCAAGGCAATGGTAAGTGTAGAGAATATCCTGAGAAATCTGCAACAGGTGTAACGTGACATGAAAATACCCATGACCTCTACCAGGAACAGGGTTGCCGATATTGCTATGTTACATTCACAAAAGAAGGAAATGCTACATTTCATTTAGAAGGGAGTGAAAACAAAGAGCCAATTTTTCCCATTTGAGTTCAGGACCCCTGTTCCGAGGGATACGCCCAGGGCCAGGGAGGGGCGGCAACGGAGTTAGGGGTGAGGAGGGGACGAGGGGCTGGCTGCGAGGGGCTGGGCCTGACTTAGAGACATCTGGAATCATGGGGGGGGCCTGGGCCCTGGGTCCTGAGCATGAGTTCTCCATCTGGCTGTAGACACAGTTCTCGAGCAAAAGAGGGGCGGTGCAGTGTAATGGTTAACAACCGCGCGTGTTTACTGAGCGCCTGTTGCACAGTAAGGCTGAGCTACGCACGGCCTCTTGGCTACCTTAGTTGATGCTGCAGCCCTGCAAGGCCGCCGCTACTGGGGGCCTCCCTCATTTTTCAGATGAGGAGCTGGTGTGACTCAGAGGGGCCACGTCCCTCACCCAAGGCCACACAGCTCCGGGGTGGTGAGGTTGGTGTCAAACCCAGGTAGGGCTAATTCCAAAGCTCTCAACCACTTGGCATGATTAAAATGTTTGTTTTAATCATTCAGTAGATTTTAAAAGGCATCTCAGGAGGATCAGGGCATGATAACGAAAGGTTCAGGATTTCCTTTTGAGGTGATGAAAATGTTCTAAAATTGACTATGGAGGAGGTAGGTTGCACATATCTGTGAATGTACTAAAACCCTCGACTTGTACACTTTAAATGGGCGAATTATATCACGATAAATCTGTTCTTTTTAAAAAGGCATCTCATTATCTTATTTTTTAAAATGAAATTAGTAAGTTGGATACTTTCTCATGCCCTGCTTTACTAATGGTTTTGCCTTCTGAACTGGTCTCAGTGCACGTCCTTTAACAAATGTATTAGGAGTTGATGTTCTTATTATCAGTTTGTATGGCCTCTTCAAGAATGACAGGAGAAATGAATACGATTTTGACATCTTTGTTTAAAAATTCCTCCCCATGTGCCAAACACACAAAAATACTTCAGTGATGGCTGCTTGAGTCATTTGCTTATTTTATACCAATATTTCTTATTAATAAGATTCATTTCAAAATAAACCAATGTTGGGCAGTACGATGGTGGCTCAGTGGCATAATTCTCTCCTGCCATGCTGGAGACCCAGGTTCGATTCCCGGTGCCTGCCCATGCAAAAAAAAAAAAGCAAAATAAACCGATGTTCACATCATTTGGTGGAAAAGGAATCCCTTTTTCAGGAATAGTCCTTCTTGAAACTGGCTAATCATCAGACTCATTGAGCACTCGTTAAAGGCTCCAGCTTCCCCTTCAAGAGGCTGATTCCTTGGTGTGCTGGTCTCTGGATCTCTGAAGTTTTATAAAGTCCTCTGTTCAAGTTGAAGACACATCAGTTTGTGGACTGGCTTTAGGGAACCACCACTTACAACAGCATTTGTTTGAATAATATAGGAATTCCCTTGGGCAAGGATAAAGCATCTGAACAGTTACTAGATGTTCTAGTTTGCTAGCTGCCAGAATGCAATATACCAGAGATGGTATGGCTTCTAAAAAAAGGGAATTTAATAAGTTGCTAGTTCACAGTTCTAAGGCTGAGAAAATGTCCCAATGAAAACAAGTCCATAGAAATGTCCAGTCAAAGGGATCCAAGGAAAGATGGTTCAAGAAGGCCGATGAAGTCCACAGTTTCTTTCTCAAGTGGAAGCGCACATGGCGAACACAGTCAGAGTTCCTCTCTCAGCTGGAAGGGCACATGTCAAACATGGCATCATCTGTTAGCTTTCTCTCCTGGCTTCTGGTTTCATGAAGCTCCCCAGGAGGCATTTTCCTTCTTCATCTCCAAAGGTCACTGGCTCGTGGACTCTCTGCTTTGTGGTGCTGCTCTCTCTGAATCCCCCATTCTCCAAAAACATTTCCTCTTTTATAGGACTCCAGTAAACTAATCAAGACCCATCCAAATGGGTGGAGACATGTCGCCACCTAATCCAGTTTAACAACCACTCTTGACTAAATCACATCATCCAGGGAGATAATCTGATTACAATTTCAAACATACAGTATTGAATAGGGATTCTACCTTTATGAAATGGGATTTTGATTAAAACATGGCTTTTCTAGGGGGCATACATCCTTTTAAACCAGCACTCTAGACTTCTGAGCAAGTTTTCAATTTTCAAATTCTGGCTCTGCCACTTATAAACTAAATGTCTTTGGACAAGCAAGTTTACCTCCTTGAGCCTCAGTTTCCTTATCTGTACTGGGATGTGACAGTATCTAAGTCACAGATTGTAGTGAGATGAATGGGACCATGTTTGTAATGCACCAAGCAGTGCTCACAGCAAGGGCCAAGTAAATGTTAGCTGTTATTTTTGTTGCTATTACTCTTACTATTAGAATTGCCCTTTGGCACAATAAATATTCAAGTGACGCATTTGCTCGGTGGAGTCTAGGACTTGGGTGCCTGTGATAGTCACACTCTTTAATAAGGAACCTTGCCATGTGGTCACCAAGCACTCGTAACTCAAGGGGCTTGAGTGCAAGGTCTGCTGGCCTCCGCTGTGAAGCTGGCGGGCCCGAGGTGAGGCGTCGGTGCTGGCAGGGCCATGGGGTTCACACTACGATGTCAACAATGGTGTGCTGACCTCCGGGGAGCCCAGGCTGGCCGCAGCATGGATTCCCTGGGGACCCAGCTGATGGGAAAGAGGCTCTGACAGTGCCTGGGACATCTCAGAGGGAAGCAACATGGCAGAGTAGAAGGAACACAGCTTTCAATCCTCCATCTGCCACTTAATAGCCGTGTGATTCGAAAAATCTCTTAACCTCTTTGGTTCATCATGTATGTCTTTCAGCCTTTTAAATAGAATTATATTTTGTGTAAAAGACTTGGTTCAGGAACTGGGCACCTCCTGGGTACGCGGGCCCTATGGCTTTGATCGATATGGTCAGAGCCCCCGGGATCCATGGGGAGTCAGCTGGCATTGAGGGATACCTCTGCCAGCGACAGGAGTGCCATGGCAGGGTGTTGCTAACTGGTGGGGAAGGAGGCAGGTGAGGGTGTCAGGGCTTTTGACAGGGATTTGGGGCTCAGGGTAGGTTCTATTCCCAGCTTGAGGGGAAGCTGTGGTTCAGGGGGCAGACTGTGCCAGCCCTCTCAGGTCCATCAGATGCCAGGCTTGGAGCCCCATCCAATGCCAACATGACAAACAGTATTCTCGGTCAATGCGATTTGGGACCCAAAATCCAAAAGAAGCAACTCAAACGTGTACAAACAATCATTTAGAAAAATGGCCAGAGACAAGACCTATTTACCCCAATCAATGCTTTCTTGTATTCTAGCCATAATCCTCCAGAAACTATAATGAAAAAAGAGATGTTGTTCCCAGAAGCAATGGAAAAATACTTAGGAATAAACTTAATGAGAAATGTGTGTGACCTATATAAAGACAACTACAAAATTTTATTGGGGAAATAAAAGGAGACCAGAATAAATGGAGAGACATACTACGTTTCTGCATGGCAAGACCGAATATTGTAAAAATGTCAAACCACCTCCATGTTAATTTGCAGATTTAATGCAATGCCAAACAACCCTGCAAAAGGAACTTGATAAAATGATTCTAAAATTCATCTGGAAGAAACATTGATCACAATATCAAAGAATATTCTGAAAAAGGAGAGCATATATATATATAGTCCTACTGAATATTAAAACATATCATAAAGTAGCAATAATTAGAACAGTGAGAATATTGATGGAAGAAAAGAAATAGATTTTTAATGGATTAGAATAGAATGCCTAGAAATAGATATCACATGTAAAAATTACATATTTGATAAAGAAACCACCCCAAAACAATAAGTGAGTGATGAATTATTTAGTAAATGCTGTTGGAAAAACCAATTGGCAATTTGAAAACACGATTTATAATTTAGATACAGTTTATACTTCAGATCAAAATAGCTTCAGTGGCATAAAAAATTAAGTTTTGAAAGGACCAAATGCCAGAAAATCTAGCAGAGAATGGATTTGGGTATTTATTAGAACTTTGGAATAATATCTTTTAAAAAGAGCAACATAAGGAATTATATAGAATTTAGACTATATATACAATTAAAACAAAAATTTCATGTATGCATGATAACTAAGAAAATATTTTCATGAGGTCAAGATATTAAAACAAGAAGGGAGATATCATCCCTTTTTGTTTTCATAATATTTTTCAGTAAATAATAAAGAGTAAAATGTCCAAATTTGTCTTTAGAAGATTAAACATTATAACATTTAAATATATATTAACTCATATTCTCCTTAACGATGATTGCTCCTCTTTGCTTCATATAGAGTTAAAAAAACACGTAAGGCATTAAGATTAAGATTATATTTCTAGGCACAATCTTTTTTTTTTTTTTTTAACATGGGCAGGCACCGGGAATCGAACCTGGCTCCTCGGGCATGGCAGGCAAGCATTCTTACCTGCTGAGCCACCGTGGCCCGCCCTAGGCACAATCTTTTATGAGGAGCTGCTGCTGCCAAATGTCCTCACCAATTTTAATTTCTATTTAAATTCTCTTTGGCTTTTCTCAGTCTGGAGTCAAGTACTTTGTTCAACTCATCCTAAAATTATGAAAAGTTTAAATTGAGGTGAAGCCTGCAGAAGAGTGCAGGTGGACAGCCACGCCGCTAACGGGTTCAAGCAGCAGAACACTTCTCGCATCCGGAAGCTTCCCTCATGTCACCCCCTACTCTTTTCTTGGTTGTCACGTCAGTTAGGCTAATTTTGCCTGTTCTGGATCTCCATAGCAATGGAATCACAAGGCATGTCCTCTTTTGGGCCTGGTTTCTTTTATATAACATTATCTCTGTGCGCTTGACACATTGGCTGTGGGCACTGGTAGTTTGGTTTTTCCATGTCTGTGCACTGTTTTGTTGTGTGAAGATATCATATTTTATTTTTTCGTTCTACTATTTTATTTATCTATTGATGGATTTCGGGGTTGAGTCCAGATTTTGTCCATGGTGAACAGAGTTCCAGTGAATATTTTTATCCATGTCTTTTTGTGGACATGCAGACTCATTGACCTTGGAAATGTCCTTAGGAGTGGAATTGCTGGATCCCAAGGCAGACGCACGTGTGGCTTTAGCAGGCACTGACAAGCAGTTCTCCAATGTGCACGCACCGTTTCACGTTCCCTTAAGCAGTGCACGAAGGTTTTGGTTGTTCCATGTTCTCGGCAACACTTGGCATTGTTGATCTTTTAAGTTTACCTCTGGGGTTACCCTAAATTTTTATACCTTTTATCAGAAGCACTTTTAGAGCCTTAGACAAAAATTCAGTCATCTTGTTATCTACCGAGACCGGCTAAGATTTGGAGGGAAGGAACTTTAAGGCAAGTCTGAACCATTGCAGTGGTGTCGAGTCAATTTGATATTAGTGGTCAATGAGAGGGCGGGGTAAGGGTATGAAAATATGAGTTTTTCTTCCTTTTATTTCTTTTTCTGGAGTGATGCAAATGTTCTAAAAATGATCAAGGTGATGAATACCCAACTTTGTGTTGATATTGTGAGCCATTGATTGTATACAACGTATGGTCTGTATGTGTATGAAGATTTCTCAATAAAAGTATTTAAAAAGAAAAGAAATAGGCAGACTGAATTTAGTCTAGAGGCTTGGCAACTGGGGTTTCTCTGTTCTGCTGGCACTCCAGAGAGTTTTGGTGCCTTAAAAAATCTTTAAAGAGAGAAATTGTTTCAGTTCCATGTGTGGACATCTGATTGGGGAGTTCCGGGAAGATGGCAGAATAGGATAGGTCGAGTTCACCTCTGCTCTAAGGGACAGCTAGTGAAGGGATGGGAAGGCAACTGTGATAGCAATTCCTAAGAGGGTCTTCAACACCAAATAGGGAGGTCCTGGGTGCAAAAGCTGAAGAATTGAGACGCAGAGAACCGGACACCTTCCTGCTAGTGCAAACAACCTAACTACCGCTTTGCAAATGGAGGCCTGGAGCCCTCAGGAGTGTAGACAGGGGAGACTGGGATAAGGAGGTAAGCCAAGCAGTATTCCTTGAATGCGCTACGCCCATGCGCGTTGCTCCCACCCCATGACCTGTGTCTCTCCCCACACCTCATGCACCTGAACTCTGCCACCCACCCCTCACACTGAGCTCCAAGCACCCCTGCTCCACACATCCCACCCCATGCACAGGGGCACACCTGCCCCAGCTCCACCCGCCTCTCCCGCACAAGAGCACAGTCTTGCCCAACCAATCCTGAAATCTGTGAACCAGCGCCCAGCCCCTCACCCCACTCCCCCTCCCTGTCCCCTGCGGACGCTCAACCTATGTACCCAGGTCATACCTGCCCCCAGCATATACAGTCACACAACCCGCACCGCCCCCCAGCTCTGCGCACGCATACCAGTCGGCCCGCACTCAAGCATCTGAGCCCCGCCCCCTGAACCTCCGCACCCGGGCCCTTGGCCCCGTGCACAGATGCACCCCCGCACCGCCTCCCCAGCTCTGGGAAAGTGTTGACCTGTGCTTTCGTGCCACACTTGTCCCCAGTCCATGCAGGTGCAGAGACCTGCCCTGCTGCCCCTGAGCTCTGTGCTGGAGCACACAAGATCCCTGCCCCCAAGACCCATGCACGGGCACAGCCACATCCTCCCCGCTGGGCACCCACACATCCATGCACCAACCTCTTGACCCCTGCACTGCACCACCCCTGCCCCACACATGTGCACACCCTTGATCCACACCCCGGCACAAGTGTCCTGCTCCCACACCTGGCAGGTGCACATCTGTGCCACATAGCTGCGAGCCTGTACGCACGTGCACCCCTGCCAAACCCCCCCCACACCTGTGCACCTGTGCCAGGGCCCCGCCCACCTAAAATCACCCATCCCTGACCCACATCCCACAACCCCAGCAACCCGTGCCCCACCCTGCACACTCACACATCCGCATCCCACCCGCCCCGGACCCCTTCCCTGTGCAAGGACACACCGACACCCTGCCCTACCTGCGCCCTGACCTCTGTGCCCTATACCCCACCCTACTATCCATGACCCTCACGCTCCACTCGCCCACCCACATCCTGCCCGTGCAGCAGCCCCCATGCATCCACATAGCTCCCCCCATCCACCTCCTGCCATGCCCCACCCTGTGTCCCCCACGCCACACTCTGCCCCTGTGCTCCAAGGCCTGCCTGACCTGCCCCCTGCTGCCTTGGTGCACATCCACCTCTCTGTGCCCCGTACCCTATGCCCAGAAGCACTGGCGTAGCATCCCCGACCTGCGCCTATACCTGCGCTGCAACCTGTCACTGCACTGTTGTGCCCCTCCCTATGCACCTCATCCTGCTGCACATCTGTCCCGCAAATGCAAAGCTTCACAGTACTGAAGGAAATCAACTTCCAAAGTAATATGTCAAGATATTTACATCTTAGAAGATCACTAAGCATATGAAGATGTCGACACAGTCCAGCCTAATGACCAAATTAAAACACCAAAGGAGATACAGATGCTTGAACAACTAATCAAAGATGTTCATATAATTCTACTACATAAAATCAGTGGGATGGCTAATGACATAAAGGAGATCACAAGACACTAGAAAAGCATAAAGAGGAATTTGAAAGAATAAACAGAAAAATAACATCACAGAGATTAAACATGATGTAGACAAAATAAACAATATACCAGAGACACGTAACAGTGGAACTGAAGAGGCAGAAGAAAGAATAAGTGAACTAGAGGACAGGACAACTGATTTTGACACACAAAAGAGCAAATGTCAAAAAGATGGAAAAATCTGAATTGGATCTCAGGGAAATGGTGGACAAAACAAAGTGCACACATACAAGAATCATTGGTGTCCCAGGAGGAAAACAGAAGACTAAAGGGCTTGGAAAATTAGTTGAGGATATAATGTGGGAGAATTTCCCAACCCTTATAAAAGAAATAAATATGCAAATCAAAGAAGCCCAAAGAACTTGAAATAGAATAAATCCAAATAGGCCTTTTCCAAGACACATACAAATCAGTCTGTCAAAAGTTGAAGAGAAGCAGAAAATCCTGAAGACGGCAAGAGAAAAATAATCTACGACATACAAGGGAAACCACATAAGACTGAGTTTAGAGTACTCAACCGGCACTATGGAGGCAAGAAGGCAGTGGCATGATATATTTAAGATCCTGAAAGAGAAAGACTTCCAGCCAAGGATTTTGTACCCAGCCAAATTGTCATTCAAAACTGAGGGAGAGATTAAAATATGCACAGCCAAACAAATGCTGAGAGAATTCATCAACAAGAGAGTGGCTCTATAAGAAATACTAAAGGGAGTTCTGCTAGCTTGAAAAAAAAGACAGGAGAGGAATGTCTGGAGGAGGGCATAGAATTGAAGAGTACCAGTGAGGGTAACTTAAAGGATAAAAAGAGAAAGAGGGAAAAGAATGATTAGATCTGACAAATAAAATCCAAAGGATAAAATAGTGGATTCAAAAAATGCCTTCACAGTAATAACTTTGAATGTTAACAGACTAAAGTTACCAATTAAAAGACACAGATTGGCAGAATGGATTAAGAAATATAATCCAGCTATATGCTGCTTACAAGAGATTCATCTTAGGCACTAGGACACAAATAGATTGAAAGTTAAAGGATGGGAAAAGGTGTTCCATGAAAGCTGTAACCAAAAGAAAGCAGGAGTAGCTATACTAATATTAGACAAAATAGACTTTAAATGTGAAAACATCATAAGAGACAAAGAAAGATACTATGTATTAATAAAAGGGACAATGCCCCATGTAGAAATAACAATCATAAGTGTCTATGCACTCAACCAAGGAGCTCAAAAGTACATGAGACAAGCATTGGCAAAACTGAAGGGAGTGATAGATGTTTCAACAATAATAGTAGGAGACTTCAATACACCACTCTCCTCTGTAGATAGAACAACAGACATAGGATTAACAAGGAAATAGAGCAGTTAAACGTGATAAATGAATTAGATATAGCAGACATATATAGGCCATTTTGCCCCAAAGCACCAGAATTTACATTCTTCTCTAGTGCTCATGGAACATTCTCCAGGATAGATCATATGCTGGGACACAAAACAGATCTTTATAAATTTAAAAATATTGAAATTATTCAAAGCACTTTCTCTGATCACAATGGAATGAAGCTGGAAATCAGTAACCACCAAAGAACGAGAACTTTCATGAATATATGAGATTAAATAGCACACTCTTAAACAACCAGTGGGTCAAAGAAGAAATTACTAGAGGAATCAGTAGCTCTCTGGAGATTAATGAAAATGAGAATACAGCATATCAGAACTTATGGGATGTGCCAAAGGCTGTACTGAGAAGGAAATTTATTGCCCTAAATACCTATATTAAAAAAGAAGAAAGAAGAAAAATCAAGGACTTAACTGCTCACTTGGAGGAACTAGAGAAAGAAAAGCAAACTAACCCAAAACAAATAGAAGAAGAGAAATCACAAGGATTAAAGCAGACTTAAATGAATGGGAGAACAAAAGAACAATAGGAAGAAAGTATCAATAAGACAAAAAATTGGTTCTTTGAGAAAATCAATAAAATTGATGGGCCACTAGCAAGATTGACAAAGAAAAAAAGAGGGAGGATGCAAATAAACAAAATCAGAAATGAGGAGGTATGTGTTACCACAGAGCCTGAAGAAATAAAAAACCATAAGAGGATACTATGAACAGCTGGGTGCCAACAAACTAGACAACTTAGATGAAAGGGACAAATTCCTGGAAAGACACAAACAAGCTACACTGACTCAGGAAGAAATAGAAGATCTCAACAAACCAATCACAAGTAGAGATTCAATCAGTCATCAAAAATCTTCCTAAAAAGAAAAGCCCAGGGCAGATGGCTTCACAGGGGAATTTTATCAAACATTCCCAAAACAACTAACACCTATCCTTTTCAAACTTTTCAAAAAAATTGAGGAGAAAGGAACATTATCTAACTCATTTTATGAAGCTAACATCACTTTAATACCAAAACCTGGTAAAGATGCTATAAGAAAGGAAAAGGACAGGCCAATCTCCCTAATGAACATTGATGGCAAATATTCTCAGCAAAATACTAAGAAATCAGATCCAATAACACATTAAAAGAATTATACACCACAACCAAATGGGATTTATACCAGAAATGCAAAGATGGTTCAAAACAAGAAAATCAATTAATGTAATATAGCACATTAAAAAATTGAAAGGGGAAAATCACATATTCATCTCAATTGATGCTGAAAAAGCATTTGACAAAATTCAACATCCTTTTCTGATAAAAACACTTCAAAAGGTAGGAATCAAAGATAACTTCCTCAATATGATAAAGGGCATATATGAAAAACCCACAGCCAGCATCATACTCAATGGTGAGAGACCAAAAGCTTTCCCCCTAAGACCAAGAATGAGACAAGGATGCCCTCTGTCACCATTATTATTCAACATTGTACTAGAATTTGTAGCTAGAGCAATCAGATAGGAAAAAGAAATAAAAACATCCATATTGGAAAGGAATAAGTAAAACTTTCATTATTTGCAAATGGCATGATACCATACATGGAAAATCCTGAGAAATCTACAACAAAGTTACTTGAGCTGATAAATTCAGCAAGGCAGTGGGATATAAAATTAATGTGCAGAAATCAGTAATGTTTCTATACACAAGTAATGACCTGAGGAGTCAATTAAGGAAAAAAATCCATTCAAAATACCAACTAAAAGAATCAAGTATCTCGGAATGATCTTAACTAGGGATCTAAAGGACGTGTACACAGAAAACTACTTAACATTGCTAAAAAAAACCAAAAAGAAGATCTAAATAGCTGGAAAGTCATTCCCTGCTCATGGATAGGAAGGTTAAATGTAGCTGAGATGTCAATTCTACCCAAATTAATGTACAGATTCAATGCAGTACAAATAAACATTCCAACAACCTACTTCAAAGACTTGGTAAAGCTAGTTACCAAATTCATCTGGAAGGGAAAGAGACCCTGAATATCTACAAGCATCCTAAAAAAGAAGAACAAAGTGGAAAGTTTGACATTTTTAATCTTAAAATTTATTATAAAGCCTCAGTGGTCAAAACAGCATGGTACTGGCACAAAGAGAGAAGTATTGACCAATGGAATTGAATCAAGAGCACATAAATAGACCACCAAATCTATGGTCAACTGATCTTCAACAAGGCCCCTAAATCCTCTGAATGGGACAAAATAGTCTCTTCAATAAATGGGCATTGAAGAATTGGATATTAATAGCCAAAAGAATGAAAGAGGACCCTTACCTCACACACTATACAAAAAAATTAACTCAAATCGGATCAAACATCTAAATATAAGAACCAACACCATAAAGCTCCTAGAAGAAAATGTAGGAAAACATCTTCAAGACCTAAAAGGTCTTAAAGTAAAAGGAGGTAGCTCCCCAAACTTTACAGCCAAAGCACAAATAACAAAAGAAAAAATAGATAAATAGGAACTCCTCAAAATCAAATGCTTTTGTGCCTCAAAAGACTTTGTCAAAAAGCTGAAGAGGCAGCCAACTCAATGGGAGAAAATATTTGGAAATCAGATATCAGATAAAGGTCTGATATCCTGTCTACATAAAGAAATCATACAGCTCAACAACAAAAGAACAAACAACCCAATTATAAAATGGGCTAAAGATATGAATAGGCTATTTTCTGAAGAACAAATATAGATGACTAAAAAGCACATGAAGAGATGCTCATTTTCATTAGCTATAAGGAAATTGCAGATCAAGACGACAATGAGATTCCATGTCACACCTATAAGAATGACTGCTATTAAACAAACAGAAACTACAAATGTTGGAGAGGATGTGGAGAAATCGGGACACTATACAATGCTGGTGGGAATGTATAATAGTATAGCTGCTGTGGAAGACAGTCTGGTGGTTCCTCAGAAAACTAAATATTGAGTTGCCTATGACCCGGCAATATCACTACTCATTATATATCCAGAAGAGCTGAAGGCAGTAACGCAACAGACATTTGGACACCGATGTTCATAGCAGCATTACTCACAATTGCCAAAAGATGCAAACAATCTAAATGCCCATCAACAGACAAGTGGAGTAACAACATGTGGTATATATGTATGATGGAATATTACACAGCAGTGAGAAGAAATGACATCCTGAAGCACAAGACAAAATGAGTGAGCCTTGAGGACATAATGCTTAGTGAAATAAGCCAGACACAAAAGGATATATATTTTATGATTCCACTTTTATGACCATGATAAAGGTGAAATCAGAGGCTTATAATATAGAATATAGGGGACCTAGAGAAACACGGAAGTTAGAGATGGGTGAATGGTATCTAATGAGGTTCAACTTAAATGTAAGGGAATAGATAGAAATGAAGGTGGTTCACTAGTGGGTCTATAAATAATATTACCATATTGAAGGAGAACATGACTGAAAGGAGTTGTATAGACCCATTTGTCCCACTGATTAACACTAGAAATATAAATAAGCTTTTGCATAAACTACTGCAAAGGTATGAATCTTGTACAAAGAGTGTATAATTTCCAAGTATAGGGGGAAAACCGCTATTGCATGCCATGAGCTATGTTTAATAGGAAAACATCAACAGTACCACAGCAATACCAGGGATACATAATGAGGGGAGGGACAAGCGTTTGGGAGAGGTTTGGATTTTCTGTTTGGTGAAGGTGTATTTGATGATTATCTTTCTCTTGGGAACAATGAATTATCAAAAATTGAGAGTGTTGATGGACTGTTGACTTTGGACATTATACACGATCCCCAGTGGATGGAGGTGGCTGAACGATGCACTGACTGAGAAGGAGATTGGTGAATGATGATGTATACATATGATTGAATATTGTATTGCTATGAAAAGGAACAAAGTTGTGAGGCATGCAATGTTGTGAATGAACCTGTGGGACATATGGTGAGGTAAAATAAGCCAGAAACAAAAGAGCAAGTATTGTATGATCTCATTTAGAAAATACTTATAAGAAAACATGAACCTGGATTATAAGCTCTTATGGCAGTTACATTTAGTTTGGAGCAGTAATTGTTATTTCTGGATTTTGAGAAGTTGTTTTATACATGCATAATCTGGTATTTCGAGATAAGTACGAAGCCGACCAGGTCGGGATTAAGGTTATTCAGAATACAGGGGTAAGGAAGACATTATCTGTATTTTAGAACTTTACTGATTCTATGAGACCAAAGGAAGAAAGATTTATTTTGTCCAGAACCTAAATTTTCTGTAGCACATAATCTAACTCAACCTGCCTGGATAGATCATTTAAATCATCCAAACTCAGGGAGCCCAGGATAAGAATGAGGGCCTTTAATCCTGTATGGTTTAATGTAATGCCTGGATATATCCCAGAGTATATTAAGCAGATAATAAAAAAATATTGGCAAAGTCCCTTGAGGGATAGAAGAAAAAATATGGAACTATTAAATTTAACCACTGGGGAAGCCCCTGATACTGTGTCAAACATTAGGTACACCCAAATCAATAGGACAAGCTCTTGGTCTTGATGCTTGTTCTTGTGAAGCTTGTGTATGTAGGAGAAGCTTAACCTACCTATAAGTATGCCTAAGAGTTACTTCCAGAGGACCTCTTTTGTTGCTCAACTCTCTAAGCTCAACTTTGCAAGTGAAATCATTGCCCTCCCCCCACATGGGACATAACAAGCAAGGGTGAAAGTCTCCCTGGCAGCTTGGGAGATGACTCCCAGGGATGAGCCTGGCCCTGGCACTGTGGAATCAACTACTCCATCCTGACAAAAAGGGGGAAAAGAAGTGTAACAAATAAGGTATCAGTGGGTGAGAGAGTTCACAAAGAGTCTAGAGACTATTCTGGAGGTCACTCTTATGCAAGCTTCAGTTAGACATTGTTACATATCATAGCTTACCAAACCCCAAACAAAACCATTCCTGCCAATCCTAAAGAATACCTAGGGTATTATATAAGACTCTACAAAGGTTCCATGCACTAGGGTAACTTTCCAGAAACCTACAACCTCCTGATGGTCCTGGACCAGAGAAGTCCTGAAGTGCAGAGGGGCCAGCCTCTCCAGAACATCAACCAATTCCATCCCCCATCCCATATTATTAACAGCCCCTTCAACATGAAAAAGTTATAATGGACATAGCCCAAATATCCCTAAAGGGTGGGAGAAAGTTCAAAGGTGATGGTGGAGTTATACAGAGAAGGTCGGGTTTAACAAGAGAGTATGATTATTGAATCATTATATTGATATTTCTTTTTAATTTCCAGTGTCTCGGAGCAGCTAATAGTAAAAACCTAAAAAAGTGGAGTTGTAACCCATACCAAACTCTGACATCTGTTCTACAACTAATTATTGTAATGTGCTTTGAAATTTATTGCTTTTTTGTACATACATTATTTTTCACAAAAAAGAAAAAAAAAGTTGATTGTGATGATAAATGCACAACCATATGATAATATTGTGAACCATTGATTGTACACTTTGGATGATTACATGGTATGTGGATATATAATACATATGAATCTAAAAATGCTATGGGAAAAATTCAATTACAGATATAAGTGTGTTTTTATAAATTCATATAAGTAAATCTTATTGTTCACAAGGAAAGAAAGGGGAAAAATACCACATATTAAAAAAATTGTCGCTGTAAAAAAAAAAAGAAAGAAATGATCAAGAAGCAAGAAAATTACCCTCATTGTTAAATATCAGTTTTTTTTTTTTTACATGGGCAGGCACCGGGAATCGAACCCGGGTCCTCTGGCATTGCAGGCAAGCATTCCTGCCTGCTGAACCACTGTGGCCCGCCCTAAATATCAGTTTTACAACAGTACACTGAATGAATTGTGTACCCTGGTTTAGGCATGCTCTTGTGTTGGTCCCCAATTTTGGTGAGTGTGGACCCACTGTGAATATGACCCCTTCAAGATGTTACTTTAGTTGAGGTGTGGCCCAGCTGAATCAGACTGGGCTTTAATCCAGAGTGTTGGAGTTCTTTATAAGCAGAGTGAAGGGGAGAGAGAGAGAGACAGGCAGACAGACAGACAAAACTATGGGGGTTAGCCAGAAGGTGGAAGTTAATGAGACCAAAAAGAGAAAGGAAGAGACATCACCATGTGCATCACCATAGGATGGAAAAGCCAAGGACAAGGATCACTGGCAGACAACACAGTCGTCAGGGAGAAAGCATCACCTTGTTGATGCCTCAATGTGGGACTTTTAGCCTTAAACCTATGAACCAATAAATTACTATTGTTTAAGCCAAAAAAAAAAAAAAAAGGGTCAATTCCAGAGAGGCCAGATTCAGGGATCAAATCCACAGGACCAGAAGTAAGGAAGACATCAGGATACTTGCCACGAAACAAGGAACAAGGACCAGCTGAGGCCTGTCCTGAACAATGCTGTATGTGCCATGCCAGGGCTTCCCTGCTGCCTGGAAGTGGGTGGGCTGTGCTAAAGGTGAGGGCGCAGAAGAGCTTCTCATCCTGCTCCTATATAGCAGCACCCACAGAGCAGAAGTGATAAGTTACACACAGAGCATGTCCACACTAGCCACAACGTGGAGAGAGAAACAGGAGGAGACAGGCTTTAGCCATAGCTGTTCCTAGCATCCCGTGACTGCCCTGTGGCTGGGGAATGGGGCTGGGCTTTTCCAGGGAGAACATAGCCCCTGACTCCTCAGGCTCAGAAACTGTTGCTTCTCCTGCCCCACTCCCCTACTCCTGCACTCCCCACCGCATGCCGATCAGTCAGAACCCAGGGTCTGGAACTAAGTGGATTGAGGCTAAGCAGGTCAGGCCAGCTCTAGCGGCTCAATCAGGTTTGGCGCTGAGGTCCCTGTGAGTCAACTCAACTCCCTGCATCCAGGGAAAGGCCGCCAGAGGTCTTGGCTGACAAGGGTTTCCTGGCAAACAGCTGCTTAAGGAGGGGCAGTGGAGGGAGGAGCAGGGAGGTGAGTCCTGGGCACTCAGGCAAGGGTCTCCTGCTGCCCAGAACTAGGGGCTTCCTTTGGGACCTTTGGGGGTCCCCAGGCACGCATGGGGCCACAGTGCTTGAAGCTCTGTCCCACACCCACTTGTCCCCCCCAGGTGGACCAGGGAACTGCCCTTGCAGAGGACACCCTTTCCCCACTCCTGGTTCCTTGTACTTAAGCCCTGCTCCTTCCCCCTTTGTCGCAGGCTGTGTGTCTTGACCTGATAATTTGCTGCCTGCTCTGCCGTGTTGGGGCGCACATTATTTTTATTCCCTGAGAGTTGGACTTGGACTTTTGTGCCAAGTGGTCAAAAGAGAGAGTGAAAGACTGATAGAAAAAGGGACAGAGGTGACAGAAAGAGAGGCAGAGAGAGGAAGGGACAAAAGAGAGGCATATACAAAGAAAGTCAGAATACAAGCAAGATACATAGTAAGAGACAGAAGAGAAAAAGAAAGAGAAATCTATACATAAAGCATGAGAGAATGAGAGGGGAAAAGAGACTCAGAAAAACCAAGCATACAAGGTGAGGGGGGAGAGGAAGCGATGCTGGGGTGGGGTGGGGCTTTGAGCAATCCAGTGCTACCTCTCAGTCCCTTCCCAGGTCTGACCCACACTTTTCCAGCTCCTTAGCACCAGATGCCCTCCCCAGCACCTCTCCTAGGCCTGGCAGGCTCTAGGCATCTAAAGAAGGGCGAGTGGCAGGAGATGGGACAGGAGGGATGATGGCAGCAGCCAGAGCCTGTAGAGCAGGGGAAGGACATATCAGATACTCACTCTAGAATGATCCTTTAGTTGGTGAGTGAGTGGATTGGACAGGTCAAGATTACTGGCAGAGAAACCCTTTTTCTCACCTGTATAATGGGGTAATAAGACAACCCCCCCCCCACCAGAGGAGCAGGGAGGGACTTCCGTTAGGATGGTCTTGATTGCTAAGATGCCCTCATCTGTGGCTTGCTGGTGACTTTTCCACCTCCAGGGCTGAGCCTCTGAGAAGAGATGTGTGGGTGTGCTGCCATCTGGGCTGCCTTCTCATCCCCCAGTTCCACAGAGCACCCCCTGAGCCCCAGCTATGAAACCCGGCCCTCCCTCCTGTCAATATTCAGTTTAAAACTTTACACACACTGTTTAAACATTTCGGCACCTCTTCATCGATTCTGCTCCTCACCAAAATATTTTGAATGAAAATATTTTGGAACTGCAAATATTTGATACCACTTGGCATTTTTCAGTGCATTAATTAGCAATTTGCTGGGTAAACATTGCTGTGCAAACCAACAATCACTTCCCAATAATTAAAAGCCAAGTCAGATGTTATCGGAAAAGTCCCCAGTGTGCACTCCGGCTCTGGGAAATGTTGTCCTTGCAGCTGTGGATGGAGCAGAAGTAGCCAGAAGAGGGTGTAGGCGGTTGCCGGCTGGCTGGCCTCGCAATTCCACTTTTGGCTGTGGGATGAGGAAGAGGGTTGGAGGGCTGGAGGGTGGCGGGCACTTCCCCACCCTATCCCCTGAGACCTGGGTCTCTGGGGGCAAACGTGAGAAATAGATTTGGCCAAGATTGTGTGATAAGAATGCACAGTCTATTTGCATAACCAGTCTAGACTGGTTATTTGGGAATCCGACAGGCTCAGGAAAGACAGCCCCAGATTAGCCATTCACTGGCTGTGCAACCGTGGCACAGACACTTCTCCTCTTTGAGTCTCAGTAAAATGGGTATAATAAAAGTTCCTACTTCGCAGGATTGTTCTGAAGGTAACAGGATGGAATGCATAAGCTTGACACCCAGTAAGCCCTCAGCAAAAACTATTTACTGGATACTGTGGCTGCTTTTCTTCCAGCTAACTTGCTCTGGATCTAACCTCATTCTGTCCTTGTTGCTTTTACCTTTATTATCCCAACTTCCCAGTGCTGTCTACCTGAAGAGAGTGGAGGATTAAATCTTTGCCCACCGTCTCTTTACCTGGCCTCTCTCCAAGATATCTTCCTGGTTTGTAGAGCAAAATCCTAATGTCCTAGTGTGCATCCTCCCCGGTCCCCAGCTTGGCTGGGATGGGAGGAAGGAGGGCAGGGGTGGTCTAGTTGGTGGGCCACGGTAGGGCCAAGGCTGCAAGACGGGGAACCTCTCCTGGAAGCGGTGCGGTCCCACACCTGGGGTACTTGGGTAGATGGGAAGCCAAGTCCCGTGGCTCAGGAAGATCAGCCTGACCAGGGTGCAGAGGTGTGAACTGGTCAGGCTTGTGCAACAAGATGGTGAACCCAGCTGTTCTCTTGGAAATTATTAAAATAGGACAACACAGAGGATATGCACCAGCAGGAACACAGGGGAGAGTGGCATCCATGCATCAGACACTGGAGGAAGGTCTCCCAGTGCTAGAGGCACGGGCCTGGGGAAAAGGCTGGGCATGTGCATAACTTAACTGTGTGGAGGGAGGAGCTGTTCCACGCGTTGTTAGGACATCCAGGGATCGTGCACCTACTCTGTGTGCCAGACCCTGGGCCAAGAAAGTCATGGGCATCAGCTCATAGTAAACCCTCATCACAGCCCTGGGATGAGCCCCAGTCTTTGACACCGTTTTATACCAGAGGAGGCCGAGATGCAGAGAGTTCATCACTTGTTGATTGTTACCCAGTGAATACATGGCTGAGCAGGGATTGAAGCCAAGTCCACCTAACCCCTGAGCCCATGTTCCTAACTGCCAGGCTGGGGAGGTCTCCCCAAGTATGAGGGGTCCCCAGCAGACCTGGGGCCTGGGAAGTAGGGCCTGGAGCTGAGGTGGGCTGTGGGGCAGCAATGGGAGCAGCTGCTTTCTGCAAGTGCCCTGAGCTGCAGGCCAGGGGACCAGCTTGCAGGTTCAGTACGAGGTTGGTCCTGTGAGGTGAGGTGCACGGAAGCCGGCTCTTGGTGTGGCTGGCCAGGCCAGATGGAGAGGGAGTGCGACACCCCAGCCAGCTCAGAGCTGCAAGTCCTGCTGTGGAAACCAGGCTCCCGGGCACAGGGGCATCCCCATCACGGATGCCCCACAGCAGCCCACCTTTCCTGCTCCCCATAGACAACAAAACCCAGATATAGCAAATTAAACCCTCAGCAAATCCAAATGTTTCCTTCATCTGGGATCATCTTACTCCCCTCATCCAGGCCTGAAAGATTAAAATAAAGTTCTCATCTCAACCTGCAGGGAGAGAGGAAAATGCTTATGGTGGAGATGAGTCAATAGATGAAAGCCACAGGCCATATGAAAAGACAGCAATTCCTACTAAAGGAATCAAAGCAAATGTTCCCCTTTGAGGCAGACTTCCTGCTAGAATCAGTAGAAATCCTTAGAAAAGTCTCTAATTTCTGTGCCCAATGAGATCCAAGAGGACACTATACCTGAAAAAGATACTATCTGAGATTAGAAAAGAGAGTTTTCAGCTGAAAAGTACAATCTCTGCATTTAAAAGACAGTGGAGCAGATTTCTCTCCATGCCGGAGACCCAGGTTTGATTCCCGGTGCCTGCCCATACTTAAAAAATAAATAAATAAAAAAGACAATGGAGGCAGGAAATAGCAGATTAAAAACTGCAGAAACATGGTATCTGTAGTTTAAAAGATTATTCTCAAAAACATCTTCCCATATTTTGGAAGAAAGAAGCGAAAAGGGATGAATGTGCTTAGTGAAAAGATACCTTGAAGAAAGATCTGATAGAACAAAAAGTTATATTTAAAGGGATAGTAACATAGATTCCCCTTTGAACATTAGGCAGAAAAGAGATCCTTAGCCAGGAGAAATATTTGAATTTCACTGAATGAGGGGAAAATTCTGTAGGTATCTAGGCAGGGAAAATTGTTTCCAGCCATATTAGTTGGAGATACTATTTGGCTATGTGTACTAAGGACTAAAAATAACCAGGCCAAACACAACATAAAAATATTTCCCCTTCATTTGATGGTACAGAAGTAGGAGGAGGTTGAAGACTTGTGTGGTGACTCTGCTCCAAAAGATTGTCCAGGACTCCGAAGAGTCGAGAGCTCAGATTCCTTCTATCTTGTAGCTTTGCCATTTTTAGGGCATTAACTTTGTCTGCAGGACCTTCGTTCCAAGAAACATAATGGAGGAATAATGTAAAAAGGGCATGCCCCTCCCTTTAAGATCACTGCTCAGAGGCTCTGCCCATCAAGTCCATTCACATCCTATTAACCAGAGCTTAGCACCCCAGCTGCCCCTAGCTGCAAGGGAAGCCGTGAGATGTAATCTTTATTCTGAGAAGCTGTATGCAAAAAACTAGAGTTCTGTTGTAATAAGAGAGATGAGGAGAATGGGAATTGGAATACTCTTATACCAATGCTAAAATGAGAAATTAAAAATAAAATGAGAAAAAGGCCAATAGTACTCTACTCCAGAAGTTTTAAAACCCCTAATTACCGATCACTTGAGTCAAAGTGGAGATGCAAACAGCAACTTCAGAAAATCTGGAAAATAATGATTGTAAACTACTTATCAGAGTCTGTGGGAAATAGTATATGTGATGCTCCGAGGAAAAACCTTATTTATTTATATCAATAAACAATGAAGATGAAAACAAGAAAAATAAGCATCTGATCTAAGAAATTAGTAAAGAATTAATAACAAGAAATTAATGCTGTGAGTTAATAAACAGAAAAACTACTAATAAGTCAGTTCAAAAGTTAATTCTTTGAGGAAATGAATAGAATAAGTAAATCATATAACCTAATTAAGAAAAAGAGTGAGAAAGCCTAAATACATGAAATAATAAATGATAAAGGAAAAATAACAAAGAAAGAGAGGAAAGCAAAGAATGCTATGAAACCACTTTGCTCAATTTTATATAAATACATTAAAGCTCCTAAGATGAATTTGACAATTTTTTTTTAAACTATAAATTCTCAAACCTGGTTCAGGAAGAGATAGAATCTCTATATATTTCCCCCAAAGTACCAGACTCAGATTGTTTCACAGCGGCCTTCTGGCTGGCCTCTAAAGAGCAGATAATTCAAATA
>PVIY010022552.1:0-40648 GCA_004026745.1 Myrmecophaga tridactyla
GTGGAGCTGGGAAGGGGAAGCAGGGGAAAGTGCTGGAAGTCAGGAGCTAGGCTTTGTCCTGTCATCCCTGGGGAGCCCTTGAAGGATCTAGAGAGGGAGTGGCAAGGCAGAGCCACACCCTGGGAAATGGCATGGTTCAAGTTACTGGCCCCTCCAGGGAGACCCAGTTTCTCACCTTGCCCTTTGCTCTGGGCCCACTGGGTGGGTGGGGGAGTGGTTTCTTATTCATAACATATGCTCTTTTCTCGAGCCTCTAGTGTGGCCCAAAGTACAAATGGGACATAGTCCTCAAAGAACTCTAGAAGGGAGAAAAGACTCATCAACAAGTCACAAAAGTGTAGAACAGGCAATAAATACGGGTGGCACAAAGATACCAGCAGCTTGAGGGAGGCCATATTGGAGAAATCATGGAAGGCTTCCTGCAAGAGGAGGCACCCAAGCCAGGCCTTGATATAGGAGTAGGATTATTTCCAGACAGGAAAGGGCACTGTAGGCAGACAGCACAATACAAACAAATGTGTAGACGTAGAACCAAGCCCGGCATGGTTCTTAAATAGTCAGACGGGAGGCCAAAGCAGCAAATCCGTGTCAAGGGATGAGACCTGAAAAGAAGGTGAATGGGTGATGAGAATGCTATTGTTGACAGAGTACTTACCACACGTGTGAAGCCCTGTGCTGGGTGCTTTCCATGCACCGACTCCGCGCCCCACCCCCCCACCCTCACCCTGAGGAGCCGGTGACATGATCATCCCATTTTCCTGGTAAGGAAACCAAAGCACAGGGAAGAGAAGCAGTTTGCCCAAAGACACATGGCTGGTCAGTGGTGGCCTGGCAGCAGAGTCCACACACTGCCAACCCAAGGAGCTCTGACTGCACACCCTGGCAGCTGGGGCCTGTCCTCTTTCATTCGGTGACTGGCCATAAGTAATAGTGACATCTCAGCCAGATGGGAGAACTCTGGCTTTGTGGTCAGACCTCACCTTGGCCCCGTGCTTAGTATAGTCACTTTTCCTCCAAGCCTCAGATTGCTCCTTCATTAAATAAGGGTGGGAGCGGGGAGCTAAGACCACTTCTCAGCTTCTCCTGGGGATTTATGGGGTGAACCCGGAAAATGCTTTAATTCATCATCCTTAGAAGGCGCTTAGGAAACTTGGCCATCATTGCCCAAACACATCTTCCTTTGGGAAGTCTTGGCGAAGGGAACCACTTGGCTCCCCCCAACCCCCACCCCATGCCATATTCCATTGTTTAAAACAGCAACCCCAAACTTAAAGAGTATGAAAAGGATGTTTTGCAGACAATGCATAATTAACCACTTCTAAACACAGGGTGTGCCAGGCTCCCTCGAAGCTGTTAATTATTCTTCATTAGTGATCTTAAATTAATGTAAAATTATCTTGGCCCTCTGCCAGAGGCTGGAGTTGTGGGAGTAGCAGGGCTGCTTATTTCAACTAGAAAATGGAAAGAAATGTTCATAGGGCACTGCCCTCTGCATCTGGCCTAGGGGATGACCACTTCTCAGTCTCCTAGCTTTGGCCCAGAAACCCCTGTAAGGGTCTGTTCTCAAGCACAGAACCCTCGTCACCCAACTGATCTCGGGGTACTTTCATTCAGGAAATAGCTCAGGTACACAGAACATGTAGAGAGTAGCAGGACCCATTGTCCAGTTTCAGAAATCAATGCTGAGATGCAGTGTGCAGCCTCTGTAGGCACCCCTCAAATCCCACCCCATCAATCCCACCCCATCCCCACTTCCCCAGGCTAAATGCATACAGTCTCCACAATTTGTGCTTATATTCCCCAAGCACATTTTTCTAATTTTGCTAACCCTCAAGATTGCCTTCTGTATTTTAAAACTTTAGATACTTGGTATCATACTCTGCTACTTGCTTTCTTCATTCCGTATTGCCTTGGTACAATTTATCCATGTTCCCATGTATCATTCTCGCGTTCATTTCCGCTGATGTATATAATATTCCATTGTGCAGCTCTACCCCTTTGTAAGAATTTATTCTTCTATTGTCTAAGTGGTTTCCAGTTTTTCAGTGTAACAAACAGGGCATCCGTGAGCATTCCTGTTTGTATGGGAGGGAGTTTCTGGAAGGTTTTTACCAGCGTGATATAAGAGTCTCTTCAACCTTGCCGAGCTCTGCAAAATTGCTTCCCAATGTGGCAGTCACAATGTGCAACCTCACCAGCAGTGGATGAATTCCCCCACGTCCCCACATACTTTCCTCACTCAGTATTAAAAGCCAGATGACATTCTTAATGCTAAAAGGAGACAAAGGGTTTGAAGAGAACATCGAATGGTGTGGGGATGGCACACAGGCATACTGGAGTGGAGGGTGAGACACACATAAGCTGTCCCCTCAGTCTGGATAATTCCAGGTCCTTTGTAGTAAATCACCCCCTGCCTGCCCAATTTGGTTTTTGGGGTCATTGTAAGTCTGCATTTTCTCTTGCCCTATCTGCTGACTTTTTAGGATGTTGATGTCTCAGATGTAGGACGGGCTCAGATGATATGGTTGTCAGCTTATTACCTGATGGATGGTGTTTGGTTTACTAAAGCTGCCAGAATGCAATATATCAGAAATGGAATGGCTTCTAAAAAGAGAGTTTATTAAGTTGCAAGTTTACAGTTCGAAGGTTATAAAAATGTCCAAACTAAGGCATCCAGGAAGAGATACCTTGACTCAAGAAAGGCAGATGGGTCTGGACCAGCTCTCTCAATTGGGAAGACGCATGCTTGGTATCTGCTGGGGTCTTTGGCTTCTCGTTTCATAGAGCTTTCCTGGGGGCATTTTCTTTCTACATCTCCAAATGTCTGGGTCTCTTGTTGGCTCTGAAGCTTTTTCCAAAATGTTTCTCACTTAAAGGACTCCAATAGGCAGATTAAGACCCACCTTGAATGGGTAGAGATACATCTCCATGGAAACTGCCTGATCAACCCACAGTTGTATGGGTCACATCTCCATGGAAATCATTTAGTCCGAAAAGATCCTACCATAAACAATATTGAACCAGGAATGAAGAACATGGCTTTCCTGGGGTGCACAGCAGTCTCAAACTGGCACATCTGGTGTTTAGTTTGCTAAAGCTGTCGGAATGTGATATACCAGAAATGAATTGGCTTTTATAAAGCATATTTATTAAGTTTCAAGTTACAATTCTAAGGCCCTGTAAATGTCCAAATTAAGGCACCAACAAGAGGTTATCTTCTCTTAAGAAAGGCTGATGGGTCCAGGGTTTCTCTGTCACATGGGAAGGCACATGGCGACGGCTGCTGGCCCTCTCTCCTAGCTTCTGGGTTCAGACAGCAATCTCAGCTTCTTCTGCATCTCCAGACGTCTGTGTCTTACTTTAATCTCTCTGTCCTCTGTGTCAGCTCTGAGCTCTCTCTATGTTTGCCTTTTATTCTCTTCATACAGGGTTCCGGTAAAAGGATTAAGACCTGCTTTGAATGGGCAAGGTCACATCTCCATCTATCAAAAGATCCCACTCATAATTGGGTGGGGGGCATGTCCATGGAAACAACCTAATCAAAAGGTCCCACCCAATCAATAGGTCTGCCCCCACAAGACTGGATTAGGGTTAAGAGGACATGGCTTTTCTGGAGTCCATAACAGTTTCAGACCAGCACAGATGGATTTCACAGGCCACTTTTGTGGGAAATAACTGAGGCCAGACATATCCAAAACACAGCATGGAGATGCTCACTTTGGAAAGAGCTCCCAAAGCAGCCACTGAAGGAGATGGACTCAATGGACTGGCAGTCATGAGCCCACAGCCCAGGAGCTCAGCAGGCAGGAATTTGAGGTCGGCTCAAAGGCTCCATGGGTACTCCTGACACACGTGGATGCCCCAGGCCCAATCTGCCTAGGGAAACTCAGTCCACCAGAGAGTGTCCCAGCGGCAAGAACCCAGGACTTGAGGGCAAAGTGCAGGCTGTGAACTCAGGCTGACTGGAAATCCAAAGTGGATATTTCCATTATTTATAATTATGATTAAAAGCTTGCTTTCACTGAGTGCATCTGTGTGCTAAATTCTTTACATGTGGCATCTTAGTTAATCCTCACAAACACCCTTGAGATAAAGATACTATTTCCCCCCACCCCTCATATTTTAGACAAGGAAACCGAGGCTCAGAGAGGTTAAGTATCTTGCCTGAGGTCACAGAGATAGACTGTGGTTGATCCAACTGAGGCAACCATCTCTGCTAAGTCCCACTGCTTCACTTGTTACCCACACTAATTAATACTTCCTGTCTACATTTGATGGTTCCAGTTGCTATGGCAGTGTAACAGCCAGTTGCTATAGCTGCATAACAAATGACTCCAGATCTTAGTGGCTTAAATCAATGACATTTGTTTTTCTCATGGATCTGCAGTTTGGGCAGGGCTTGGGAAAGATAGCTCATTTCTGCTCTGTTTGACATCATCAAAGGCTTCTTGAAGCTGTATCACTTTTTCCAACCAAACCTCAGTAGCCACCCAGCATCTTTTCTGCTGCAGTTTCTCCACTAAGGGGTGCTTAGGCTCCACTTGTTGCTGGGGAGTAGCGAGGTTCTGGTGGAGCATGTGACCATTTTTGGAAATACGGTCTGCCACGACAATGCTCACTCCGATCCATGGTTTCCTTAGCTGAAAGTAGGGGGGAGGAGGTAAGGACACCAACCCCACAGGGTTTCCAGGAAAAATTCAATGAGCTGACGTGTGTGATGGGACCTGGTACACAGTTGATACTTGATAAATGGTGGGTCGAGTTTTTTAATTAATGAAGTAAGCTCAAACAAGGTGGAGTGATTATTTAAGAGGAAAAACAATCATTTCAACTGGGAGAGCTGGAAAGGATTCTCAGAGTTGTAAAGCTGGGGATGGGTCTTAAGGATGGGGAGGATTTTCTCAGCTAGAGCTAGGGAAGGCAGTGTTTGAGGCAGAAGAGGTGTTAGAAAGATATGAAAATGGTGGCATGTGACACATTGTAACTTACAGGATCTTGAGTTGTGACAGAAATCATCTCTGACCATCTAGAGCAAAACAGGAGCTGGCCAAGCTGTTCTTGGGAGTTCAGGAGTTGGCCAGGAAGCTGGTGAAGTGGACTGGGACGCAGAGTAGGAATTGGGCAGCCTGGGCACCCACTCTGAAACCAGCCCTGGTGCAGGCTCATGGTTTTTGGGAGCTCACAACTGTGTGCCGCCACTCAAAATGTAAAGTCTCAGGGGAGGGTCTGATTGGTCGAGCTTGGCTCGTGTCCTGCCCCTGTGCTTGCAACAGCCCATCAGTGGGAAGGTCTATAGGAAGGAGCCTCCAGGGATTCCTTGGCTTCCACAGGCAACACCAGGCCTCTGAATTTGTCCCCCACTTGCACCACACTGTGTGGGTGAGGTCAGTCCTGCTGGGGACATTGGAGGACTGTTAGGAAGGGGTCTGTGTGCTGGGCAGTGTAAAATGACCTGTACCTGTATTCTCCGTGAGCAACATACAGACGAGACAGGCCCCTTTGGTGGTCCAGAGCTAGACCTAGAGAAACACACTGCCAGGTCATTACAGAACCTCAGCAGTTTCTCTTCAGCAGGGTTCAACAAAGGGTTAACAATCAAACACCCCAAGCAAGAGCCCAGCTGCAGCTTGGAGAGAGGATGCAGTTCTTTGTGTGTTGGACCTGGCCCACCTGGCCCTCTATCCCCATGCATCAGGCTGAGGTGGAGGGTGTTTGAAGCAGGCATTCCCAGCATAGGCTGGGCTCTGACCCAGTGCAGTCCTTGGCCTTTGACCTCTGCTCCTGACCTGGCAGCTTTGTACCTTTTAGCAAGATCCATCTGGAAAAGGTTGGGAAAAATGGGAGCTTGGGAACATGGAGCTTTCTATTGGAGGAAAGTTCTTGCTGGGTTAAGACATTACTACAGGATGGGGTAGGGAGGGAATGTGTAATGGGTAGAGTTTCTGTTTGGGGCAATGGACAAGTTTTGGTAATGGTGGCACAACATTGTGAGCGAGATTAGCACCACTGAATTGTGTACTTGAAAGTGGTTAGAGTGGGAAATTTTATGTTGTAGATGCATACCACGATAATGGTTTTTTAAAGATGGTATTAGGTTCCTCTCGACAAACACTTTTTGCCTTCGGTAATTGCTCCATTTAGCACATGAGGTTAATTCATCCCCAGTGACTGTCGGTGCCTTGCCTGTTTCTTACTGATCAACGGTCAGACAGGTCAGCCTGCCTGGGGAAGTTCGGGCCAACCCGAGGGGCTCCAGATGCCTGACCAACTCAGAGGAGGAAGGAGCCTGAAGGCAATGAGGGAGTCCCTCCCCCTTCTGGGGAGTCTGTAAAATGGGCACAGCTTTTTATGAGACTCTGTCACTCAAGAAATATGCAGGCATGGGACATTCGGCAGAGCCCAGGTGTCTGGTGTTAGATGTCGTTGGCCAGGGCTGGTATTAGGGTGAGGCATGTGAGGCAGCATTGAAGGGGGCACCAATAAGCTCAGGAATCGGTAAACAGAATATCAAGATTTTAAATAAAGACTAGGTGCCATTTGTATATAGCCCTGTGTTCCCGTGCAACAGGGACAGAAGCTTCCAGTCAGCCCACCTGGTCCCTGTAGCCAGCGTGTGCCCCACGGGGTGGGTTTAAGAGGATGGATAGGAGTTTGGGAACAGATTGGGGAACGCGGGGCCTTAGAGAGCATCAAGTTCTCTTTTTGTTTTAATTGTAAAATGTTTATTAACTTTTCTCACTGGGTTCAAAATAGGAGAGGGTATATGGGTAAACGTATGTCAGGGTATATAACTCTCCTTTTGTATCAGGTACCGACACGGCCCTGTGTGGCAGCGTTGCTGGCCGCTGTGCATTCTGCGACTCAGCAGGGAGAAGTCACGGCCATCCAGTATTCCCCACCCCTGCGACAGCCACGTCCAAAGGGCCAGCCGGGTTTTCTCCTTGAAGGCCAACCTGAGAAAGCATTTGCCTCTGAATCTTTCTTTGGAAAGCTTCGTTATCAGGGGTGGTTTTCCAGAGAGAGTGTCATCAGGTCGGCTGGCAAACGCTGAATAAGATCTGCGCATTAGATAGTAGCCTTGAGTCAATGTCCTGATTTTCAAAACTTTCCCATTATTATGTAAGAGGGTGTGATCGCTTTTTTTCAGCAAGAACTGTTGAGGTATTGGGGCTTGAGATGGGTAACTTACTGTCAGGTGATTCTAGAAAAAAAAAGTGCATGTGTGTTTGTGTAGAGAGAGAGAGGCATATGTAAAGCAAATGGGATACGATATTAACAGGTGGGTAATCTGTGTGAAAAGTGTATGGAATTATTTGGGTTCTTTTTGCAGCTTTTCTGTCAGGATGAAACTACATAGAAATGCCAAGCTTAAATAAGAGCCAGGAGCTGCCCTCTGCTCCACTCGGGGCTTCATTCTCTTCATCTGTACTCCGGAGTCATGGATAACCTCAAAGACTTCCCCCTTCCCCGCGCCCCCCCTCCCCAGACCCCTATCTCTAAAGCGTTTTGATTGTGTGATACAGAAAGACTCGGGCTTCTTCAGAGGCTCAGAATCACCCTGCTGGAGGCTGTCTCTGCACCAGGATAGAGGCAGACAGATTCATGGGGAGCCCACAAAACTACCAGCCAGGATGGAGGACAAGGGAGAAGCAAAAGCTGAGAAAACGTGTTGCATGGACCTTACCCTGCCCTCCAGTGTTCCCAGAAAGGTGAAGCTATGTATGGGGAGAGTGAGCTCAGTGCTCTTCTAGATCTTTTTAACAAAGACAGGGCAGGTTATAAGCCCAGCACCTTTGGCAGGAAACCGTATCTGTGTGAAATTGAATAACATTGCCTTGTTTTCATGGTAACCTTCTACTTACAGCAAGTGATACTAGTTTTCCATTTGAGGGAGTGATATAAAGTTTCCTTTTAAAATAAATGTATTCGTGGGGGGGAAGGGAACCCAGTTATCATCTTGTGCATTCTGTTTTTACTTTTTATTTGTTGGAATTTGAAACCTACTTGATAGCAGAGAGGTGGCCGACTGAGAGTGAGCTCTAGGGTTCCGCAGTTGAATCCACACCCCACCCCAAGAACATCATTTTGCCCATCGCGTTTCATCTTTCTTCCACCCCCCACCCCCACTCTATTTTTCTTGTTTAGGCTCCCCAGATGGTCTCCAAAGATGTCTTTTTACAGTCGGTTTGTTCAAATCAGGATCCTAAACAATACTTCTGCTCCTTTTTTTTTTTCTCTTTCCTTGCAATTTTATTTATTGAAGAAATTGGTCCATTTACCTGTAGCCTGTCCCAAATTCAGGATTTAGTTGATTGTTTCACCTGTTCCTCTGCACCCCCGCCCCCAGAAATCCCATTAACCAAGAACTAGAGCTCCAAAAATCAGATCCGATCTTTTTAAGCCAGTCAGTTTTAAAAGAAAATATTAAATAAATGACAGAATGGTCCACAGAGAGAACATGCATCAGAAAGGGAGGCGGGAAAAGGGAATGGAGTGGGAACCATCTGTGAATGGAGGAGTGGGGAAGAGTCAGGCAGGGGACGTGCCTGGGCAGGTCTGAGTACTGGGAAACAAACAATCCTGGGGCAGTGGATTGAAAAGGAGAAGAGGTAAGGAGCCTGGTAAGGAGGGCACAGTGTGCTCAGGGGGAAATAACAGGGCCTGGCTCAGGGTAGCACAAGACTTACTGGTCCTTTTGGAGGGAGTATGTGTGTGTGGGCACACACACACACACACACACACATATGCTTAAAGGGAGGGTTTCTGTTTGGGGTCCCTTGGCTGAACTGCATACCAGTACCCAGTTCAGGTACTGCTGGGACACAGGGGCTAAAGAATTTAAGCCTCTTGATGTAGAGTGGGGATCAAAGGGCGTTTTTTCTCTTTTGCTTAAGAGAGAACTAGGGAATGGTCACCTCCTGCAGCAAAAGGGATTTAGGTTAGACATTGAGCAGGACTTCCATTCCAGAGTAGAAAAGCTGTGTTGCATAGTGGTGATAGGATGTGTTTGGGGGCAATATTGCCTGGCTTCAAATCCCAGCCAGGCCAATGGCATTGGTACCCAGTTATAGGGTTCGACTCTGCCTTGGCGCTAGTCAAGGGTTACCTTAGCAGTTTGCTGGAGAGAGATCCCCGGAACTGATGCCGCCCAGACACTCCGGAGCTGCCCAGGATGCTGTTTTTCCCTTCGTGACAAAACTTGATAAGATTGTACAATTGTCTTAATGCTTCCTGCCCAGCCAGCCTCTGGGGCAGCTAACAACCTGGAGACTGGACAATGAGGAGTTCCTAGCCACAGGTCCAGCCCTGAGCAGGCCACATCCGGTCTCTGGGCCTCAGTCTCTTCTTTTGCAGAAAGGAAGGCAGAGGGGCCAACCCAGAGAATTGCTCATTCCTTCAGCAGACCTTCATTCATTAACTCCTCCTCTGGACCCGATCCTTTGCTGGGGGCTTGAGAAACTGATGCACAAACTCTGTAGTCCACCCCCCTCCCCACTCAAATAACTCCCAGTCTGGTATTTTCAGTCCTGGAGTGAAGCTGGAGCAATCAGGAGCAGCTTCCTGGAGGAAGTGGCAGCCAAATGAGTCTAGAATGGTGGCAAGGAGCAAAGAGTTGACCTGTGGAACAGACCCTCCCCCCGACACACACCAGCTGTGCTTTATTTGGCCTGCATAGGATTAGCCCACATGGCATTTTACATTTGAATTTATTGCAGAATTCTGAAAATCAAGAGCTTTTATGTCAAAACCTGGATTTCTGACTTCTGAAAAATCAGAACCCTCGTTTCTTCCAGGCATCCATCAGCAGGAGCAAGCAGCATTCATTGCTGGCCCAGCTGGGCCAGTCATGGCCAAACTCTCTTTTCTGCCCTGGGCCTCCTTCTTTCCATCTGGAAAGCTAGCATCCCAGCACCCCCTCCTCACAAGACAAATGCTGCGTGAGACGCAGGATGGCTGAGGGTCTAAAAGTTTCCTCCGATACGGTGTGGGGGTCAAATTCTGAATTGTCCTTGGCACTGCTAGAGGTCCATAAAGATAAGTGACAGGTGGCTTTTTCGGTTTTCAGCCTGGAGCTGGAGAAAGAACTTTGGCTTTGGTGTCAGACAGGCAGAGCTGGGTCTAAATACCAATTTTCTGAACCTCAGTTTGCTTGTTTGTAAAAAGGGGATAATAATTACTACATCCCAAGTTATTGCAAAGGTTGTTTCAGAGGCCGGGTCCGAAGTATTCAATGTGCAATGTACTGGCTCATCTCCCCCACCCATCCCTACCCCCTTCCCTGGGCTCTCAGAGCACTGCCGGAGAGAGACGCAGACACATGCCCTGCAGAAAAGAAAGCCGGGTCAGCCAGCCCACATGAGCACCGCCAGCTAGTGTCAGACCTGGGAGGCCACCACCCGCCTCTACCTGGATTGTAGGGCAGGTACGGTGGACGAGGGGAGGAGATGGAGAGAAGGTGGGAAAGGAACAGGTGAACTCCAAGGGAGGAGCAGAAGCCCAGGGAAGTCTGTCGCCGCCAGAAATGACTGGGTTTATTCATCCTTCAGCTCTCAGAAAGCATCTTTATCGGCTTACTTGGTGGTAGTTTTAATTGTCTCCCACTGGGCTGTCAGCTCTACCGGGCACCACCGTAGTCTCCTTTCCTGGCTCCTGAAATGAGATGTGGCTCAGAGTAGGTTGTCAGTAAAGGTGGCATGAATAAATGAGCAAGTGAACTAATAAATAATCAGCTTTTTGGAGGAGGAGGCCTTTGAGCTGAGCCTTCAAGGGAAGCATCTGGGGCCCCTTAGCAATGCTGTGCAGGAGGAAAAAGTGCAGGGTGGGGTGGGCCCTAGAGAACCACGAGGTAGGTGCAGCTGGGCTGGCAGCAGTGAGGACTGTCCCAGGCCCCGACCTGAGGGGAGAGGGGAGGGGTTACCTGAAGCCCTGGGTGGAAAGGAAGGCCTCTGGCTCTGTGGCTGCAGGGGGTGTGGCTCAGAGGAAGAGGAGGCTGGGGCAGTGACTGCCCCAACCTCTCTCTCTCCTTCGCCCCCTGAGCTTGGCCACACCCGTCTGAGGGCATGGGAGCCTGGGTGCGGCAGTCCCTGGGCCCAGAGCAAAGTGGAGAGCAGATCTGCAGGACACAGATGTGGAAAATTCCTGGTCCAGGCTGGGCCGGCCTGGAGTCCTGGGAAGGCTGGGGGATGTGGCTGGAGTGGGGGGCATCTCAGGGATGTCTGGAAGTTCCAGGCAGAGGGCCCTGGGGCTGGCCCTTCTCCGGGGGTGTCGGGGGAGCCATGGTAGCACCTTGGCAGTTAGAACAATCCAGAAGGCAGCTAGTGAAAGATGGGCAAAGGGGCAGGGAACCAGCAAAGGGGAGGAGACCAGGACCGCCTGTCCTCATTTGTCACCATTATGCCCACCTTCCCAGGGGAGGGAGTTGGGGGCAGTGTGCCCATTTCACAGATGAGTCAGACATGGTCGAGGCAGAGGTGGGGACACCCCTTATCAGGAGGGTAGAGGAGAAGCGGATCCAGCTAAGCCCAGAAGCCCCCCCCTCCCAGGCAGATAAACCCTCAAGCATACCCAGAGGAGGGGAGCACTCCCCCTCTCCTACCCAAGTCCTTGCTCCTGCGAATGGCGTCTTCGCTCCATTGCCCTCCCGGCTATAGCTGCTGCCTCCCCCAAACGTGCACAATCCCTAAGCTGTGTCCTGACCTCATAGGTCAAGTTCACCGTGGCAGCGTCGGCATCTCCCAGGGAATAAATGTATCCTTTGCTTCGCCTGGGCGGCAGTGACCTCATCCCCAGCAGGACCGTGTGAGTCACCGGTTGGAGGGCCAGCCAGCTCCGCGGAGCCTGGCTTTGGCCGCGTGGCTGGGGAGAGGAACAGCTGAGGGTGTGAACATTTCCATGCAGCGTGGCCCTCAGTCCCCCTCCTCCCGCCGCCTCCTGCTGTGGCTCCCTGTGTCCTCCAAGGGAAGGAGGAAGAGCAGCCATTGCCGAGCCCCTCACACATGCCCAGCAGTGCCAGGGGCTTTTTCAATGATGGCTGATGGTTATAGGGCACTCTGCTCTCTGTCAATTCGCTCATCTCATCCTCCTTACATAAGGTGGCCTTGAGAGGTTACACCTCACACCCAAAGTCACAATTCTGCTGGGTGGGGATTCTCATCCCCATTCTGCAGAGAAGCAAACTGTGGCTCAGAGGAATGTGATGACAAGTGTAGGAAAAAGGCTATCAGATGAATGGAGCATCTACCCCTCTTCTCAAGGACAGCCTCTGTGGGCTGGGGACAAAAGGAGTCGGCATTTGGGAAACCTTAAAAGCACTTGGAGGCTCGGTTTCCTGAGGTGTCTGGCAGGGTGGGCTTGCAGGGAGCATCTGACAATTCCCTGTCCCCATCCCTGCCCTGCTGGATGAGGACTCTCGCTGGTTGGGGGATCTGGCCCAGCAGACATGGGAACTCAGAGCTAGCTGGGCACACGGGGCAAGACAAGGGCATGAGGCAGAGAGAGAGCCTTTGGATTTGTCAGAGATATAACAAGCCATGGATGGAAACCTGGAGGATCAGGTGAGAGGCCAGGGGCTGGAAGAAAGGCTAGAAGGAGGGGCCAGGAAGGTGCTCCTTCCTGAGAAAGAGGCTCCTGCAGCCAAGGGGCCAGCCAACACCAAGGAGGAGTGATTGAGGGGATGGATGGATGCATAAAGGGAAGAAGGGATGGATGGATGGATGGATGGATGGATGGATGGATGGATGGATGGATGGATGGATGGATGGATGGAAGGGAGAGGGGATGGATGGATGAATGGATGGATGGAGAATGGATGGAAAGGAAGAGGGGATGGATGGATGAATGGATGGAGGGATGGATGGATGAATGGATAGATGGATGGAAAGGAAGAGGGGATGGATGGATGGATGGATAGATGGATAGATGAAGGGAAGAGGGGACAGATGGAAGGAAGGAGGGAGGGAAGATGTGTATGGATTTGTGAATGAATGAATGAGTCTGAATGAGTTCGTGTATCATTATGTTAGTGGGTGGATGGATGTGTGAATATAGAGGGGGTGGAGATGTGTTAACAGAGGCTGCCGCCTACCGCAAAAAAGATGTTGAGGAAACTTCCTCTAATAGGAAGACAGACCAGATAAACCCTTAAAGGGAAGTCTTCCTCTGTGTGGCACAAGGAAATGAAGCTGGCATGAAAAGTGACAGGTAATCTCTGTCCAAGGGAGAGTTTTCCTAGGTCACCAGGGGCTCATGATGGAATGGGCAGCCTTGAGAGATAATAAGCTTCCTGTCACTGGAGGTGTTCGAGCTAAGGCAGGGCAGCCACTTCCCCGGGGTGCCGTGGAGGGGCTCCTGTGGCCGGTAGTGTTCTGTTATGCTGACTTGTGAAGCCTCGTCTAACGTCATGGAGGAAGAATTTGGGCTCCTGAGGTCCCCAAGGAGGCCACAGCCATTGTCGCAGCCCTTCTTGCTTTCAGATAATACGTTCGTTCCTGGCTTGGGGGAGAGACGAGCATGGAGCTCTGACCCTCGCTGTGGGAATCTGAGACAGAATCCTCATTCTGCACGGGCCAGGGCTGGTGGTACAGGGGACCCGACTTTGTCCTGGAGCCTTGGGCTCAGGCCCGGCCCCACCGTCCTTGAATGTGGGTCTGTTGGCAGGTGACGCTCCTCTCTCAGCCTCAGTTTCCACCCGGGTGAAACGGGGGTCTTGGTGCCCACTGGACAGCGCAGCCCGTACAAGTTGCCCAGGGCTCTGCAGCGAGAAAGGGTTCGGGCCCACCTGCCCTTCTGGGGGGCTGCGGGGGGACACTTCCTGGGAGTTGTGGGTGGGGAGACATAGGTCCTGTTTAGAATGCTGACCTTGAGCTGTGAGTCATTGTCCCAGGGGGCTCTGCCTGGGAAGCCCCAGCTGCCTGCCCTGGGCTGGGCCTAAGAGCAGCTGGGGAGGGTGGGGGTGAGGGTGGGGGTTCCAGCTGCGGCTGGCAAGGCCCCAGACTCAGCTGAGGCTCACGGCCCACCGCCCTGAGCCGCTCCGAGGGGGCCCAGCCCTTCGGTCCCCCACCCATTCGCACACATCACCCCCCACCCCCAACTCTACATGGAGAGGCTGGTGTGTACTATACACTCCAGGGTGGGTCTTTGGCCCCGGTCTTTCAACCTTCCAATCCCCTTCCACCCCTTCGAGGTCTGTGGCCTGGGGTTTGTGAATTCCCCATCCGTGCTTCAGCGTCCCCCCATGTATAATGAAGCCAATAATAAAACCTGCTTTAGCAGGCCCTTGGGAGCCTGGGCGTTGGTTCTGGACTCATAGAGACCTGAAAACCGGTGCCCCAGGCTCCGTGAGCCCCACCGCAGGGCCGGCTACCCCAGGCGTTGTCGCAGCCCAGATAAGTGGCCCGGCCAGGCTGGACCTGGCCGCTTCGTCTGGCCCACAGCCCTGTGGGCCGCCCGCTCTCTCAGGAAGCTGCCCCGATGGCTTTCTTTTTTTTTTTTCTTTCGTCTTTGGTCAGCTCCAAGCTTTCCTCCAGGACGCGCAGAGCAGCCCCTTTCTCTGTTGTCGGGTGGGCCGGGCTGTGGGGGCGGGTATTGGGTTTAGGCCTCTGGGGAGACAGGGGGGAGGCTGTGGGCCCGCCCTCGCCTCCCGGCCCGGCCTCCCGCCCGCCCTCGCAGCCTCCGGCTCTCCCGGCCCCCGCCAGCCCCTGGACACAGGACCGGCCCCCGGGCTCCGGCTGCCACCGCCGCCCGCTCTTCCTCGCCAGGCCGGCCGGACGCCCCTCGCCGTCCCGCCCCGTGGGACTCGCGGCTCCCCTGGCCCCCACCCCACACCGCCATCTCTGGCTCTTGGCAGGAGGCAGGCGCGGGGTCGGGCAGAAGCCCCAGGAGCTGGGGTGAGAGCGGCTCAGCCAGGAGGGCGCCGGTCCGGCCAGCGCACGGAGGTGGAGGTGGGGCTGGCCAGGACGGTGGGGCCTTGGGGGCCCTTTTCTTTCTTCTTTCAACCATGAAGAAGGAAGTGACCTGAGAGCCTGCAAAGAGAGCCACCTACCCACCCACCCCCGGCCCTAGCCGGGAGGAGAGCGGGGTCTGAGGGCAGTGGCCCAGGCGGACCCCCGCTGCCCCCCACCATCGTCCGGCATGAAGGGTGATGGCAGCGCCCTGTGGAGCCTTATGTGGAAGTATTGCATCTCCGTGAGGACCCTCAGGTACCAGGGCTGAGGGGGTGCCAAGCAGGCAGGGAGCACACGGCAGCCCTAGCCTTTGGGAGAGCAGATACGGAGGGTGGCGCACTCTAGAGAAACTTCAGCAGCGGGGGAAGAGAGCGGAACAAATGGGCAGGGAGTGTGGGGACATTTGGCCAGGACCCTGAGCACCCACGGGGGAGCTTTGGGATGACAGTTAACAGCGTGGCTGGCAGGCTCGCTGGCGTGCTTGGGGTGGGGGCCAGCGTTTGTTACATAACACGCTGGTGCTGGGTCAGCGCTGTGTGACCTTGGCCCCGTCGCCTAACCTCTCTGAGCCTATTACCTCACCAGCAAAATGGGGCTCACACCCACTCCTTCGGGGCGCTGATGTAGCGATGATTTCATGAGACCAAGAATGTCAATTGCAGAGTGTCTCAGAGCTTAACTCAGACCCAGGCGCAGGCTGCCTGGATTTAAACCCCTGCTGTAGCATTGTAACAATACCACAAATGTAGCATGAAGTGGGTTCGCCTCTGGCTGGAGTTTCCCACCTGCAGATCCTCGGAGGATTAGGGTGAGGAATAAATATACAAAGAACAGGGCCTGGTAGACGCCACTGTTCGCAAGTGTTAGGTCAGGACAGATGGGGAGGTGTGCCCTGATGTGGAGTCCCCCCCATGCAGAGGGCTAGTAGGAGATCAAGCAGAGCACTTCAGCCCCCTAGGGAGGGGGCACCCACCTGGGGTTGGCCCCAGCCTCAGCAGAAAGGATTCAGCCCAGGTAGCAGAAGAAAACCAGGTCTGTGTATCTCAGGCAAGGCTCAGCTCTCAGTCCCTTTGTCCATGTCTAAAAAGGGGAATTGGATGGAGCCAGTTTGTATATGGGAAGGGCTTAGAGTGCCTGGCATATTTGGATACCACATAAGGGCCTTGTTTTATTTTTTTCACTCTAATGGGCTATTTTTTAAAGGATAAAGAATTAGAATATTTTCTCTCTTTCTTCCTACCCTCACTACCTGGTATATAACCTTTCTTTCCTTCCTTCTCCAAACATTTTTGACCACTTACAGGAAATGTCTACAATAAAATAATTAGTAAAACATCGGAACTAGGAAAAATACAAGTTAGAATAGGAGGTTATGACCTAGGGAGAAAAACAGAGCAGAACAGAGACATGCAGGATTCCGAGGTTCTTCCATTTAGGTGAAAATTGCCGAGCTTCCTGGCAGCCAGAGGGAAAGAGGAAACCAGCCACCCAGCTCATTCTCACCATTCATGATAAGAAAATATAATTACGGTGGCTACAGTTGTCTGCTCTTTGGCAAGAGTGGCTAGTACCCTGGAACACAGCCTTTGGTGGATGGATGAGTGGAGGCATTCTAAAGACAGTCCTTGGGCCTGGGCAAGTTTGAGGGGAGGAGGCCTGAGGCATTCTCTAGGCATGGGGCTGTGGGAATGGAAAGAGGCAGAGCTCACGCCCTAGAGCGAGTCAGCGGCCACCTCCTATCCCACCACCCAGCCTTCGAGCCTGGGACAGACCTCCTAGGACAGGCTGACCTGGAGGCTGGGCCAGGCAGTGGGCAAGTCCCTGGGCTTGGGGGAGTGCCCTTTATGTTTTTCCCTCTAACCACAGTTGGATTTTCCTGCATCTCATTCTCTCCTGAGGTTTCCGGAGATTGGTGTGCTCTGGAAACCTCAGGGGCTGTTTACAGAATGCAGCAGGCCCAGAACTCGGAGGCCCCACCAATGCCCAGCCAGGGACCAGCCCACCACCCTGTCCGAGCATCCTCATGGCCGAGGACTGGCTGGGCGGCATGACCACCATCAGAGCTCAGTATGACCGTCCCACCTCACAGATGGGGGAGTGTGGGCACCTAATTGGCGCTGGACTTGCCCCATCTCCCCATTCAGCACCCATACGTACAGGGGCACCTCTGCAGTGACCAGGGAGGATGGGCCTCGTTGGGCTCCAGGGTAAGCGCTCTGCTCTCTGGACCCCCACTCTATTTTGTTGCCCCACTCCTACGGGGCTGGGGCCACTCCCTGAATCAGGCAGGCAGTCAGACAGCCAGAGCAGGCCTGAGGCAGGATCCCAGCCCCCTCGCTGCCAGGGAAGACCTGAGTCAGCAGGTCCATGGCCCGCGGCAGGGCTGGCGGCGGCCACTGGGACAAATTGGAGGGTTGCGATTGGACCGCACATAGTTTTCCACTTGCGTCTTCAGATTCCCCTCCGAGAGAGCCTGTTGCCCCTGGCCCGGTCCCATTCACATCTGGAAAAACGTGAGGTGTGTAGGGAGCAGGCTGCCTGCCTGCTGGACGGACAGACGCATGGTCGGCCAGCCCCTGGCCCTCTGCCCAAAGGGTTCCGTGGCTGCAGCTGAGAAGCTGAGGACAGGGTCTCTGTGACTTCCACTCTGAGAAAGGGGGCTGCTCCAGCTCAGAGCCCTCGCCTGCGTGGAACGGCTCAGGAACTGGGCACACAGGGGTCCAGAGCCTGCAACGGTAGGTCATGGGCTAACCCTCTCTTAGCCCAGCTCCTCACCAGCTAAGTGGGGAGAGGCACGCCAGCTCAGCGGGATACTTAGGAAGATTGTAAATGGGCTTCTGTTGGCATGGTTCCCTCTCCCCTTCCTTTCCTGTGAGTCCCTGGACAGGGGTGGTGGGTGGGAGGGGTTGCATGATGTAGTGGACAGAACCTAAGAGCCAAGCTGACCTCAGTTTGCATCCTGGTTCAGCCACTTTCTAGCTGTGTAAGGGCCTCCCACCGTTGTTCTGAAGATTAAATTGTGTGGATGCACTGAAACAGTATTAGTGCTGGCTGAGTGCAGGATGGCTGGCTTGGGCAAGCGGCTCAGCCCCTCCTGAGCCTCTGTTTCCCCATTTGCAAAATGCACATGGTAATATAGCGATCCTTAAAGGTTGGATGTGACTGGGCAGTGAGAGTCCCGCTCCTCCACATCCCCACCCAGCTCTGGCCCTTCCCCTCAGCACGCACCGCTGTACCTCTGTCTGTCCAGGGCCTTACTCCTGGGGCTCCCTGGGGCAGTGCCTTGAAAAATCCTTAGCCTCTGGAGTCAAGCAGGAGAATCACTTTTACATCTGAGGTTATTGGGGAAAGGAAGGCTACGTGCGCCTGGGAGCCAGGGGTCTTTTAAGCACCCCCCCCTCCCCACTACATGGGGTACATGGGGCCCAGGATGCTGGCCAGGGGGCTGCTCTGAGCAGACCCAGCTCTTGGGCTGCTCAAGCGCTGCCCCTCCCCCACTGCGTGGCTGCATCTGGGGAGGAGGTGGCCGAGGAGCAGCTGGGAGCTGGGCTGTCAGAGCTTCAGGGAAGCTTCTCCGGACAATTAGCCACCTGATGCCTCTTGGTTGGAGGCCCTGTGCTCCCATCTCCTGGGACAGGGGGCTTACTGCCTCCCAGCCCAGCCTGCTCCATCCCTGTCCAGCTCTCACTGCAGGAAATTCTTTCCCACTTGGAGCTGGTACCTCCCTCCTTATAATGCTCACATACACATGCACACACAAACACACACACACAAGGGGCCTGGCGCTGCCCTTTGGGCCCACCAACTTGTCGGATTCCCATCCTGGGACAGCCCACGGTGACCAGGTCTTCCTGAGGCTGGGTCATGGCACCTCCTCCAGGATGGGGTCTCCAACGCCCTCCCCATCTCCTTTATCTGGACCTGCCCCATGCTGTCCCAGAGCTGAGTATAGGATGAGGTTAGGAGTTTCTAGGCAGAGCATGGCAGAAGCGGCACCTCCCTTGCTCTGGGCGGTGGCCTAGGGACACGTTTATTCTTTTGGTGGCTGCTTTGCTTTTTCAGGCATGGAGCTCACAGAGGACTGTGAAACCCACAGTCCTTTTCTCTTCCTCCCCCCAGCCCTTCCCCCATGCTGCTTCATTGTCTGCCCACCCCCTTGCACCGAGTCTTTGTGCAGTTGTAGACCTACTGTGTGCCTGGCACTGTGCCAGCTTCTTGCTAGACATTCTTGCCTCCAGCCTGCCTCACATCCACACTGTAAGTGCAGCGCCAGCTTACTATATATTAGAGGTACAGGGACCCAAGGGCAAGTGAGTCATTAGGTGCCAATACCACCATCCTTTGTAAGGCCCCCTCTTGATGAGTGTGGCTGGGTGGCACTTGTCCTAGCATAGCCGGAAGCCTGGCAGGGAGGTGGATGTAGGCATAGCAATCCCAGCTCATGGAGGGAAAAGGCTACTTTCAGTCAGTCAACAAAAGTTTGCTGGGCACCTCCTATGGGCCAAGCCTGTGCCAGGCCCCAGGGATAGAGCCAGGAGTAAAATAGAAAGCCTGCATCCTCACTTTGCTGATGTTCCGGTCAGGGAGAGAGGCAAGAAACAGAAAACAAACAGACAAAGATGTTTTTGGGCAGGGATCAGTGCCAGGAAGAAGGTGAGACTGGGAGGTGTGAGGCAGTGATGGGGCCGGAGGGAGCCATTGGACCTGCTTGGTCAAGAAAGTCCTCTCCCACCTGTCCATCGACAAATGACTGGGTCATTAAAATGCAATATATTCATACAGTGAAATATCACCCAGCCCTAAAAAAGGAATAAAGTTCTGATACATGTGGTGACATAAATGAACCGTGAAGACATCATGTTGAGTGAAAGAAACCAGGCACAAAAGGGGCATATGTTGTAATTCCATTTATACGAAATGTCCAGAATAGGCAAAAGCATAGAGACAGAAAGTAGATTAGCAGTTGCCAGGGACTGGGGGAGAGAGGAATGGAGAATAGCTGCTAAAGGTATGAGGCTTCTTTTTGGAGGAGCAAAGATGTTCTAAACTTAGATTGTAATGGTGGTTCTGCAACTCTGAATATATTAAAAAACACACAAACATTGAATTGTACACTTTAAATTAGGACAGTTTTATGGTAGGTGAGGCATATATCAACAAAGCTGGTAAAGAAAATAAAAGGGGAGAAGGCAAAGGCCTTTCTGCAAGGGGTGGCCTTGCATTGCGAATGACAGGAAGGAGTGGGCTGGAGAAAACCTGTTGCGTGCACTCAGGCAGAGGAAAGAGCATGTGCAAAGGCCCTGGGGTCGGAGCATGCCCGGAATATCTGGAGAACATGGAGGCCAGGGCAGAGCGGGGTGGGGGTGATGAGGGGAATAAGGTGTGATCTGCTTTCTATTTGAAAACAATCACTCAGGCAGCAGTGAGGAAATGAGACAGGAGAGGGAGAGGTGGGGGCTGGGGGTAATGAGGAAACCAGGCAGGAGGCGGAGCCTTTGTCTAGATGGGAGATGGTGATTAGTAGACAACCTGGCAGACGGGTCCCAGTGGGAATCCAGGAGGGGACCAAATCACTCCATGGCCTCCACGAATGGGGGACGAGACAGGCAGAGGGGGAGTGGTCCACTCCAAGGGACACGACATGGCTGGGGGTGAGCTGAGCGCATGGAGGCTTGGAGACCCCACCAGCCATGGTGGAGATGAGGCTGACCGAGCCACTCTGCCCCACCACCCCTGTGTCCCCATTGGACTGGAGCTGCTTTCAGCATAAACTGGGCACCCACTCTCTGGCTCTACCTGTCACACCGCCTTTGTGCTGCCCACTGCAGCTGGCCCTCAGCAAGATCATAGCATCCGTGTGACCAGAAACTCAACAGGGATCTGGCACTCTGCAAAAAAAAAAAAAAAAAAAAAAGCAGCCTGGCCGAAACTCGAGTGACCCCGAAATGCGATCAGCCACACGAGGCTGCCCAGGAAGGTGGCTGTATTATTTATTGACTCAGGACCTCTGGGCCCTGTCCGGTGAGGCCATTTGGGCTGGCTAGATCTGAAAGGAGCCTGCTGGGCAGTGTTCTGAGGGTCAGCCGGAGGCTAGGAGGGCGGGTGGGGGCCCCAGGGTGCCTGGCACCCTGTCCCTGGGGTGTGGTTTCCTGGAGGCCGGGCGAGCAAGGAGGAAGTCAGACGTCAGGATCTGCCTTGGGGAGGGCCAGCAGCTTGTCCCCAGGGGCACAGAGGCAGACGCGGCACTGGGGCTCCAGGAAGACCTCCCCCTTCCCTTCGACTGTGAGTACTGCCTGCCCGGCCTGGGCGAGGGGGCTCAGTGCCGGAAGAGTCTGCGAGGGGGGCTGGAGAGTGTCAGGGACAGCCCGCTGTGGTTAGGGACCCGGGGGTCTTTGGTTGAGGGTTCTCGCTGTTTCTTGAAGCTGTTTCTCCCGCAGGCCTGCCCTGGCCCCGGGAACCCCAGGTGTTTCCCCACAGCTTGGGAGGGAAGTTCATTAACTCTCTGGGCATGAAGCCAGCTGCCAGGCCAGGTGGGGGCCTGGGCGGTCTTCATGGCCCTTTGCACTGAGGCCTCAGAACCACCCTGCGAAGATCGAACTCTAAACAACTCCCATTTTACAGCTGGGTAAACTGAGGCCTGGAGAGGCAAACTGATTTGCCTGAGGTTGCTCAGTTGGCGAGAAGTGGAGTCAGGCCTTCACCATCTGTCTCGGCTTCCTCTGCCCTACTGATGCCGCACCCATGGGGAGGTATAAACCTTGAGCACAAGGGAGGCCCAAAATAGAGGGGCAGAGGCTTCCTTGGGCCCTGGGGCCCAAGGCCATTTTTGCCTTTTGGGGTCAGATCTGAGAATTTCTCCTCCTCCACGGTCCCCTCGGGCAAGTTTCTTCCCCTCCCCGTGCCGTTTTCCCTCCTGTGCCGTGACCCAGTCAGTGTCCACCCAGGAGCCACCCCCCACCCCATGATCTGCTGACAGCGTCAGTTTCCTTCTGAAATGCTCCAGAATGGAAACCTGAGGGCCTGGAGACCCCTGGCGTTGGGAGGGACTTTGGGGGTGGTCACCACCGAGTGGCCGGGCAGCTCTGGACACATGGGGTGGGGATTTGGCAAGACCCCTCCGGGCTGTGTCTTGGGGACTCTGTTTTAGGAAGATGAGGGATCTAGGGCTCCCTGCCCCCCTCGGGGAGATTCCCCGTTGGGTCCCGCTTCCCCATCTAATCCTCACAACAATCCCAGCAGCGGGGAGGGGGTGCAGTGACTGTCACTCTGCCAGATGTGGAAACCGAGGCCCAGAGAAGTTAGGACGCCTGTCCAACGTCACACAGAGCTGGTGTAAATCGAGGAGCTGGGATTTGAACCCAGTGTGACTCCAGAATCTGTAGAGCACCGTGCAGCCTTCTGATGGGGAGGTGGGGGAGGGGGCAGGGGCCTGGTCCCATGACTTCCCCATCACTGGGGTTTCAGTTTTCCCATCTGCCAGTGGGTTGGGCTGCAGTCCCAGCAACGCAGGGATTTCTGGTGGCTCTTCCTCCCACGGAGGGGGCAGGGCCAGGGGCAGGCTCAGCTGGCGGAGTGAGAGGCTCCTTGGCTGATCTCTGTGCTTGGGTGGGCAAAGGCTTCCTCTGACCCATGCGTAGAGCTCCCTGACCATCCCAGTGATCAGGCTCTCGGGCTGAAGCTGGGAGCCCAGGGCTGGAGCCTCTAGTTCGACCCACCTTTGTGGGTCCCAGCGCACAAGCTGGGGAGCCTCTTAGGGCTAAGGGGAAGGCCCATCCCAGTGCAGCCCAGCAGAGGGCGCTCCCGAGGGACAGGCAGGCAGAGCGTGCTGGGAGCCAGGACCTCAGCGCCCCAGAACAGACGTGCCCCTTTCCCTTCTGAGGCCTCGGGGTCCTCACCTGAGAAAGGACCCGGAAGAATCAGGTGCCCGACTTGATGCAGAGTTTCATGCACCTCTTTCATTCATTCATTTAGTCATGCAACCGATGTTTGATGAGCGCCGACAGAGGATACAAAGGTGATAAGCAAGCCAGAAAAGAGCCCCTGCCCTTGTGATGCTTACCTACTGGGTGTGGGAGATGCACATCTGATACATCGGGGTGCTGTGTTCTAGGAAGACAAATAAGTGGGGTGTGGGGAGGGAAGGGCTAGACGCCTAGGGCAGGGGTGAGTGGCCGAATGTGTTTTATTTTAATTGACATGTATTTCTCTCATTGCACATCGAATTCATTATTTCAGATAATGCTTAAGATGAAACAGAGTTAGTTAAAAAAAAAAAAAAAAAGAAGAGGGTGGATTTAAAGTTGATTTAAGGTACACGCAGCAGGCAGCTAAGACCAGAATCGTGCCGGATGGTCTGATAAGTGGAGTTTGGGAAGCTGGGTTCTGAGCTTCTGGAACAGAGACATAGCTGAGCTTTGCTGTTTGCAAGAGGGGGAGAGGAAGCAGGGCTTCCAGGTGAGAGGTGGGACATTGTGGGCACTCCTGCCTCTGAAACTCCTGGAACTCCCCAGACCAAGTCCTAATTATCACGTGACGTTCCTCCGCAGCTCAGTTAACACAACACGGCCATGCTGCAAGGTCACATTTGGGCTTCTCCTGACTCTTTCAGCAGGGAGAAGAACACATAGGCCCCTTGGGGCCCCAGGCTTTTGAGTCCAACATACCCAGGTGCAAATCCCAGCTCCTTACCTGTGTGACCTTGATCAGGTCCCAGACCTTCCCCGAGCCTCCGCTTGCTGGAGTGTAAAAGGAGATAGGGGTGATGGATCCTTTCCTCCTTGCCCATTCCCTTTTGTGCCTAGAAGAGCCCGAGAGACGGGTTCCGGAGTGGGACCCCTGAGTCCAGCTGACTCGCGTCTTCCCACCTCCTGGAAGTCTGCCAGCCTCATCCTGTTTAGGGTGTCCACCCCTGGGCTTAGAGTGAGCTGGGGCTCTGCAGAAACCACCTCCCTTCCCCACCTCCCACTCCACCAGCAGAGAGCTGGGCCATCAAGACCCCTACCCAGGAGTGGGGTGGCTGGATGGTGCAGGCACAGGTGGACAGGGGCGGCTGGATGGACCAGGCGTGGGTGGACAGGGGCCGGCTGGATGGACCAGGCACGGGTGGACAGGAGGATGCACGGAGACTCCAGGAGCACCAGGACTGCAGAGCCCAGAGCCTGCAGGCTGTCAGGCAGGTGAGGGCATGTCAGAGCGAGGTGTGTCAGAGCGAAGCCATGGGGGGCCCATGGGAAGTGTCCACCCTTTACCCTCTACTCACCGAGTACCCTCTACTGATCCAGGCCAGTGTGAGTGCCCTTTGACGTTCAGTGCAATTCTGAGGGGGGCAGCACTTAGCTTCATTTGATAAAGGAGCAGAAAAATGCCCAGGAATCCTTATCGGTGTGACTCCAGCTGCTCCTGGGAAAGAGGTGAGGGTGCTAGAGCCAAGCAAAGGGGGTGTCCAGGCTATCACCAGCATTCGGGGTGCACCAAGCCAGCTGTCGGGGGCCAGGAGGCCAGTTTCTGGGGGCGTGGTCAGGCTGCTAAAGCAGGTTAAAGAGCCCCGGCTTTGATGTGAATCTCGCCAGCTCTCCTACTTACTCAATTTTGTGACCTTGGTGTGTCGTCACCTCTGTGAGCCTCAGTTTGTGAGTGAGGACCCTTTTAGTTGCAAGTATCAGAAAATCCAAATCTGACAGGCTAAGCAGAAAAGGGATTTTAATTGGCTCAGGGATCTGAAAAGTCTAGGAAGTTACCAGCTTCAGGCATAGCTTGATCCAGGGGTTCAACTGATGTAATAGATTTAAACTTTTCAACTCTGACTTCTGCTTTCCTCCCTCCTGGCTTCACTTTGAGGCAGGCCCTCTCCATGTGGGGTCCCAGGCAATTCCAGACTTGCAAGGCCAGGATCTGGACTTCCCCATAGTTCCACCAAAAGTCCCAGGAATTAGTCTTATTGGCCCAGAGAGAAATAATATTCTGATTGGCCATGCCTGGATCAGCTGCTCGCTTGCCCCAGAAACCCTATAGATTAAGAATTGGGAAGGGAAATGCAAATTGAAACCACAATTTGATTCCACTTCATACCCATGAGGAAGGCTAGTTATTATAAAGACAGAAAATAAAAAGTGTTGACAAGGATGTGGATAAATTGGAACCCTTATGCACTGCTGGTGGGAATGAAGAATGGTGCAGCCACTGTGGAAAACAGTTTGGCAGCTCCTCAGAAAGCTAAACATATAATTACCATATGACCTGGCAACCCCACTTATATGTACGTGCTCAGGAGAATTTGGAGCAGATACCTGTACATCAGTGTTTATAGAAGTACTATTCACAATTGCCAAAAGGTGGAAACGACCTAACTTTCCATTGACGGATGAATAGATAAACAAAATTTGGACTGTGCATGTGTTTAGTTTGCTAAAGCTAACGAAATGCAATATGCCAGGAATGGACTGGCTTTTAACAATGGGGATTTATTAACTTACAAACTTACAGTTCTGAGACCATGAACATGAACATGTTCAATTCAGGGCATCAACACTGGTGCCTTCTCCCTGAGCATCAGCTACTGGTGACCTTTGGCTCCTCTGTCACAGGACCAGGCACATGGCAGCATCTGCTGGTCTCTCCCTTCTCTCCTGGGTTTCATTGCTTCCAGTTTCTGGAAGTGGCTTCCTCTCTGTTTTTTTGTGTGCCCTCTCTCAGCTTCTCTGGCTTTTCTCTCTGATCTTTTCTGGGGCTTGTTTCTGAATTTCCTCTCTTATAAAGGTCTCCAATAAGATTTAATACCCACCTGGGGCATGCCTCAACTGAAATAACCTAATCAAAAGGTCCCACCTACAATAGGTCTATACCCACAGGAATGGATTAGCTTTAAGAACATGCGTTTTTTTCTGGGATACGTACAGCTTCAAACCATCACACCATGCAATAGAATATTATTTAGCCATAAAAGGGAATGAAGTTCTGATACTTCCTTGTAACAACATGGATGAACCTCGAAAACATGAGGCTGAGCCAAAGAAGCCAGACACTGGACAAATATTATATGATTTGATTTATATTAAATATCTAGGATAAGCAAATTCATACAGACAGAAAGTAGATTTCAAGTTACCAGGGACTGGTAGTGGGGGCAGGGGGGTGATGGGAAGTTATTGTTTAATGGGTATAGAGTTTCTATGGGGTGATAGAAACATTCTGGAAAAGAGTGGTAATGATTGGAAGTCATTGAGAATATATTTAACGCCAGTGAATTATCCTCTTAATGAATTAGATACTTAAAATGGTTAATATGGTAAACTTTAAATTATATATATATATATTTTGTTTTGTTTTGTTTTGTTTTTTGCATGGGCAGGTACTGGGAATCGAACCCGAGTCTCCTTCATGGCAGGAGTTCTTGCCTAAATTATATATATTTTACCACAGTAAAAAAGAAAAAAAAAAAGTTAGTTCCCCAAAGGAAATCAGCAGGCTATTACAGAAAGGGATGTATGGATGCAGAGCAGGCACAGACAAAGGCTGTCCTCTCCACTCACTTTCCTCCTCTATAAAATGGGGATAATAGTACCTTTGTCACAGGATAATAGTCCATGTGGTTGAGCTAACACAAGGCCAAGGCAGTTAACTCTCTACCTGGCATGCAGTGATCGCCCAGTAAATGTTGGTAAACCTTTGCTTTGATCACCAATGACCCTGTGACAGGTCCATTGCAGAGGCCAGGCTATAGGTGAAAGACACACTGACTCTGCCTTGTGATGATCCCAACTCGGGAGGACATGGGGCAAGAGGACATGAAATTACCAGATAGGGTGGTCAGGGGTGCCGGCTGAAGCCCATGGGAGCCCAATGGAGGAAGACCAGGGTTCACATCCGTTAAGAGTTCCTTGAAGGCTCCCTGGAAGAGGTGCCAGCTGAGCTGGGTTTTGACAGCAATGTAGGAGTTGGCCAGGGGAATCAGATCTGAGGGAACAGGAGCCTCTGGCTCGGGATTAAGGTTCAGATCTGTTCAGGACCCATACACAGTGGGTTCTTAGAGTTCGTGGCTGGGCTCAGAGGTCAGGACCGGTTCCTGGGCTAGAAGCGGGGATAGGGATGGGATGGGTGAAAGGTCCTGGTTGTGACAAAGGAAAGAATGAGCCCTTAATGAGCACCTACTGTGTACCTGGAACATTCAGCCGCACAACAGCCCTTGAAGGCTCCTTCTCCCTACTTTGCAGAGAATGACACAGAAGCTCTGATTGGGCACTGGAACAGACCTCCTTTTCTAGTTGAGTCCAACAGGATTTCCCCACGACTTATAATTTGGGACTCACCCATTGGCCAGGCTTGGTGGCCTCTTCATATGCCATCAAGAGGCTGCTGGGACCCCACCCATGTCCAGGGACAACAGGGAAGTTATACCCTGTTCAAAACAATTGCATGTTGAAACACCTTCCCAGCAAACTAACCACCAAGCCTCTGATGATACTAGCAGCCGGAAGCAGACAAGTTGAATCTGAGACCCGATGCCTTCCAAACAGGGGGGCACATCACAGCCAGAGGCCAGGGCGTGTGTCAAGTTTGAACCCAGAGGCCCCCACATAGCTGTGAGTATAAATGATTACCTGCTCACATGCACCCTGGGGAAACCAGCTTGGGTCTGCAACCTAAAAGCCATGAATGTTAAAACTACCTCTAAGCAACCCCCCAAACAGTGTGTTCACACGTATTTGAGATAATAAGCCAATGGGGAGCATGTGAGTTGGGGAGAGGAAGTTCCTGGCCCCGTTAACTTGCTGTGACATCCTGGGTGGCTCACTTGAACCTCTCTGAGCCTTAATTTCCTTATCTGTAAAGTAAAGGATAAAATTTCGCAGACTCAGGATTAAATAGCATTATGCCTGGATATGCCCATATGTGACATAGCAATGGCTTAGTAAGTGCCAACGATTATTGTCCCCAGGTAAAATAAATTTCATCAGTTTGATTATAAAATTTGAATTTTGCAACTGTTGATGTGAGCCAGATGAGGAATCATTTTGGTGCAGACTATAAGCCCCCTGAGGGCCAGCACCTGGCCATTCTGTCCTGTGTCCCCTAGTTGGGTGTGGAGTGCCGGAATGTGTGTGATGGAGCAAAACCAAATTGTGAATTTTCAAATCCCAAATCAATTCCAGGTGCTTATTTTTCAAATGATACAAAATTTTTTAAAAAGAAAAAAGAAGCTAGTGAACCCTAGGGATATAAGCAGAGAGTGGCAGGAGGCCAGAGGTCAATGCCACTGGTGCTTCCAAATGGTGGAAAACATTTAGAGCAGTTTCTGGGAGAAGGTGACATCTGAGCCAGGTCTGGAGCGGGAGTAGGAATGGGCCAAATTGGTGAGCTTGAAGGAGAATTTGGGTGGGGACCGGGTCCAGGCCCCATGGTGTGTTGGGGAATGGCAAACAGTGTTGGGTGGCATGGGGTATGGTGGGATGAGGGCTGAGGCTGAGACCAAAGAGGAAGGCAGGTGGGGTCCAGATCCCACAGTGCTGGGATTGATCTCTGTGTACCAACAGGCCTTCTGGGGTTTTTGAACAGACAGGTTGTATTCATCAGGATTGGACTACAAGTAAACCCCCTACCCCCCTCGAAAAAGATATATACCCTAGACTGCCTTAAACCAAAGGTTGAATTTATTGCCTTCCATTTCTGTACAGACAGAGCTTCAGGCATGGCTGGATCCAGGGACTCAAGCTGTTTCTGCAGACATTAGTCTCTTTTTCTCTTTTTGCATCTCTCTTGACTCCACTCCCAGACAGCCTCTCTGCTCACACTGGTCCCAGCAGCTGTAGATTTACCGTAGTCTTACAGCTAATAATGCCAGCAGAAGAAGGGCTCCCCTTCATGGGTCCAACAGAACTCCCAGGACAGTCTCACTGGTTTCACTTGGATCCATGCTGATGATGACCCTGGACCAATTCCTTTGGCAAAGGGCATGGAAGTACTCTGAGAAACCAGGGGTGATCCTAAGGTCATGCGTGGAGTGAGGGATGCAGTCAGCTGGGGGAATTTCCCCAGAGAAGATGGGGAAGGGGAGGTTGCCAAAATGGGAGTGGAGGTCGGGCAGGCAGAAAGAGCCAGCATTTGCCACTGCTGTCTTGCTATCATCTGCCAAGCACTCTTCTAAGGGATTTTACATGTGTGGTCCCATCCTGGGAATCCTATAAGGCAGGGGTTATGATAAACCCCATTTTGCAGATGAGAAAACTGAGGCTTAGGGAGATAAAGTGGCTTGCCCAAAGTCACCACTGTGAGCAAAGAGCCTAAACCCCCAAATCTGCTTGAACCCTAAATCCTGTGCTTTTCACCACTGGCTAGCTTACCATGATCAGATCTGAATTTGAACAGGCCGCTGGGACCTTAAATGGAGGATAGATGGGCCAGGGAGAGACTCAGTGAATGAATGGGGCTTCTGTGTGAGCCCTGGTGGCGTCTGCCTACTACTGGTTTCAGCTTGGGGTGTTCTTGGCAGGAGGACGCGAGGGGGTGAGGTTCCCAGGCCTGGAGGGTGGAGTTAGCTCGGGCTGTGGGCACAAGGGCATTTCCTGGGGAACATCCGGGGGAAGTGGTCAAAGGGGGTGATGGCCCACCTGGCTCGGGACCAGGGTACTAAGCGGGGGTGGGAAAGGGAAACGGCCCCCTCCCACTTCCCTTTTCAGCCCCGAGACTTCTGAGGCAAGAGTTCCGCCTCCCTGATGCATCACACCGTGTCCGAAGTCATCTGCCACACCCTCACTTCATGAAGGAGAAACAGGCAGTGGGGGCACAATACCCCTTAAGCCCACTGTCACCATGTGGTGAGGTCCAGAGGCCGGGGTCCAGTCCCCAAGGGGCTGCTGCCTCGTGGTTCAACTTAGGCTTTGGTTTTACGTCTGCAAAATGAAGCTCAAATTTGCTCCCAGAGTGGTCAAACAAAACATAAAAACGTTTTGAGAAGGCACCTGGCACAGAGCCTGGTACCTAAGAGGTGCTTGGTAAATGTCGGCGTGCGATTCCTTTCTTGGTGTGGTGCACACTCGCATTGGCGGCCTGGACCTTAAAAAGGCTCCGTCTGAGACCTGGTGTTTGCAAGCTGTGCAGCCTTGGGAGAGTGAATTCATTTCTCTGGGCCTCTGTTGCCTTATCTGAAAGATGGCTTAATTATCAGCCCCCCTCCCGGGTCATTGCAGGAATTAAATGAGAGCCCAGCACAGGGGATGGAATTTGCTGGCATGTCTCATTCCCATAGGGCACTCCTCCATTTCCCCCACCGCTCCCCTGCCTGCCCTGGGAGCAGGATCAACTGAGTTATTCTTTCCATTCATTTGGCTAATATCTGCTGACCGCCTGCTGTGTGCCTGGCACTGCTCAAAGCACTGGGGACGCAGCAGCAAAGATCAGACAAAGGTCCTGCCCTCCTGGAGCTGACATTTGGGGGCTGGAGGGAAACAGACAGGAAATCAGAAAACAACTGAGCAAGATGACTTCAGACACACTGCAGTGAGGAAAGTGAAAGGGGGTGGTGTGGTGGGCATGACAGGGGGTGGGGAGGCTCCTTCAGCTGGGCAATCTGGGTGGGCTTCTCAGAGGAGAGGGCCTGCGAAGATGGTGGGAAGTGGGGATGAACCTTGCTGGTTGAGTGCAGGTGTTCAGCACCCCCTCCTTCCCAGGAATTCTGTCTGGAAGGAGAGAGGCGGCACCCCTGTTGGGGAAGGGCATCCAGGTAGGCTGCACCCTCCACCTCCATCAGGCCTAAAGGTCCCTGATGCAGGACATTCCTTCCATCTCCTTCATTAAGCATCTGCTGGAGGCTGGACCAGACATGGAATCCTTCTGAGTAGTGCCCAGTGGCCTGGTTTATGCAAACCTCGAGCCCCAGACTAAGGGTGACAGGGTGGGAGGGGGGACCATAACAGGGAGCAGCAGCTGGGTTCAGCCTGAAACTTCAGAACTGCTAAGAGCCACATAACTGACCACATTTCATCTTCAAGTACAGACACCTCGGAGATGCAGAGTCCCAGCTCTGCACGCAAAGCCACGTCTTCAGGGCAGGTCACTGCTCTTCCCTGGGACTCTGGCCACCTCCGGAGACGCCAGGGACACAAACAACAGTAATAGCTATTTACCCAGATCATCTCATCTGGTGCTGGGCAACATCACACTGTATTTTCAGCGCCTGGGTGGTCTATTGGATGTGACTGGGACCTGGCAAGGACAGTCTTTATAGCTGGATTCTAAGATGACTTTGTGTCGGAAATGCAGGCTGTTGCCAAAAAAATAAAGACTCTGGTATCTGAGCTGAAATCCTAAAATGCCTCCTAAATGTGTACTCTCCAGCTTTGGTGTCATCAATGCCAGCTTGTTGCAAGCTATTTAGAGCAAACGCTGGCTATGCCACTTTGAAATCCTCTCCGCAAAACAGAGACACCTGCTGTAAGCCAAAGGCAATCTGTTTTTCAGCAGCAGTTGTAACATCCTCACTCCCCAGGTGAGGAAACTGAAACTGAGTGAGGTTAGGTCCCATGACCAGGTTTATTCGGCAATGGCAGAGGTGGGATTCAAACCCAGGCTATTCAGACCCAGAGTTCATAAGGACTTCACAACCCGCATCTCTGCTCTGTCCTCCTGAATGGCAAGGTCAGATGTGCTCACAGAGGGACTGGAGACCTACATGTCCACCGGAAATGGCCAGACGTATTTCTAGAAGTGGTAATATCACTGCTCTCGGCTCTACTCTCTCAACACAGCTTGTCAGAAGTTGCAGCCTTAGACAGTCAGAACTGGGATGCCTTTTAAGAAATAATCAAGCCATCCATCCACAGCACGGGGATGCTGCAAGCTTAGTCAGGGGCCAAGAGTTAGTATCGGTGACTGAAAACTACATACTGACAGTAAACCCCTAGGAACGCTCTTTTCCATGAATCTGAAGTGTATGAATTTTATTCCTCTCTGCAGCATCTGTTTTGGTTTGAAAGATGTTCATGTGTGAAGCTGAGTATTTACTTGGTCTACCAGCAGGATCGGATGTGCATATGGGATGCGACATCCCCTAAAATAATTCAGGGGGCTTCCCCGAAACCTCCAGGAGTTTATGGAACCTTCAAGCAGCCCCCAGGGCTTAGGGGAGGGGGTGTAAGAGCTTCCTGGGATACTCACGCAGCCAGCAGTTTGGCTAGCTGGGTGCTGATTTTTTGGTGGGAGGCAAGTAAGTTCTCCCTGCATTCCAATACATGCTTCTGAGTCCTGCTATTCTCAGGAACTCTAGGGCTATGCCATGGATTTCAAAAGCCAGGTGACCCTTTTTGCAGATGTGAAGATAGGATTTGACTTCCTCATGATACCAGGGAACAGAGATGGCTCAGACATGAATCCCTGCCCTCCAGGACCTGGGCACAGGTGAGGGGTTTCTCTCTCCCCTCCGCCCTCCCACAGGGGTCTCCCACACACCCCCCTCTGATTATCCATCGCAAGGTGTGGTAGTTAGATTCAGTTGTCAGCTTGGCCAGGTGAAGGCACCTAGTTCTGTTGCTGTGGACATGAGCCAATGGTACGTGAACTTCATCTGTTGCTGATTACATCTGCAGTCGGCTAGGAGGTGTGCCTGCTGCAATGAGTGACGTTTGACTTAATTGGCTGGTGCTTAAATGAGAGAGAGCAATGTAGCACAGCCCAAGCAGCTCGGCATACCTCATCTCAGCACTCGCAGCTCAGCCCTGGCCTTTGGAGATGCAGAAAGGAATCACCCCGGGGAAAGATGTTGGAACCCAGAGGCCTGGAGAGAAGGCCAGCAGAGATTACCCTGAGCCTTCCCACATAAGAAAGAACCTCAGATGGAAGTTGGCTGCCTTTCCTCTGAAGAACTAACAAAATAAATCCCCTTTCATTAAAAGCCAATCCGTCTCTGGTGTGTTGCATTCTGGTAGCTAGCAAACTAGAACACAAGGACAGGGATTTGTGCTTCTCTGTTTTGCTGCTGATTCCCCAGTGCCAAGAACAGGGCCTTCCATGAAATAAACACTGAATGACTATGTGTGGTGTATGAATGACTAAATGAAGGCATGCTGTGGCCCTTTGTATCTTCTTTTTGGGGTCCTACAGGCATGTGAGCAGCAGGGCAGCCCCCTGAGCTCTGTTCACAACCAGATTGGTGCTTTTTCTCTTTTGGGGGTCCATGGCTCTGTTCTTGGGAGCCTTCAAGTTCCACACAACAGATTTTTATGTGTGGCTTCTTTAAGGGCTCTAAAAGTTATTTTGAAATGATTGTGATTTTAACCGAGAAGCTGCGAGATTTTCCCATATACTCATCACCCACATTCACCACGGGTGACGCTTTGCCAAATTTTGCTCTCACAACAATTTTTTTTTTTCTCGGAAGTATTTGAGAGGTAGTTGCAGACATGCAATGTGATGACTTTCACCCTAAATTCTTCAGCTTGTATTTCCTAAGAACAAGGAAATTCTCTTCTGTAATTACAATCCAATGGTCAGATTCAGAAAATATAACATTGACACGACACTGGGATCTGATATACAACTTATATTTCTATTTCACCAATTATCCCAATACTGTCCTTTATGTCAAGTTCCTGCCACTGCCAATTCCAGTATTTTGCATTGCATTTAGTCATCCTGTGTGCCTCCTGCTCATTTTCAGTACCTCTGCAGTTATGGGCCCCCAACCACTAAATTACTTTCTGTCTCCATAGATTTGCCTTTAGGAGCAATTCATATAAATAGAGTCATACAATATGTGGCCCTTGGCAATTAGTTTCTTTCCTAATATATTTGAGATTCATCTATGATGTGGCATGTGTCAGCACTTAACTCTTTTTTGTGGGTGGGTAATATTCCATTGTATGTATTTGTTTACCCATTCATCAATTGAGAAAACTTGGGTTGTTTCTATGTCTTCAGCAATTGTAAATAATACTGCTATAAACAATTGCTTACAAATCTTTGTATGGACATATATTTTCATTTCTTTTGAGTAGAAACCTAGGAGTGGAAACGCTGGGTCATTTTAGTAACTTCTTTTCTCACTTTTAAAGAAACTGCCAGCTGTTAAAGCAGCCGCACCATTTTATATTTCAACCAGTCACATATGAGGGTTCCAGTTTCTCTTCATCGTCTCCAACACTTGTCATTGTCTGTATTTTTTATTTGACTTTTGATCGTAACCATCCTAGTGGGTGCGAAGTGATATTTTGTTTTGGTTTGGATTTGCCTTGCATTTCCCTGATAGCTAAGGAGCATCTTTTCACTTGCTTATTGGCCACTCCTACGCCTCCTTTGGTGAAATGTCTCTTTGAGCCTTTTGCCCATTTTTAATTTGGATTGTCTTCTTACTGTTGAGATGTAAGAGTTCTATTTGCATTCTGAATACAAGTCCCTTATTGGAAAATATTTGCAAATATTTTATCCTAGTTTGTGGATTGTCTTTTCATTTTCTTCATGGTGTCTTCTGGTGCAAAAGTTTTTAATTTTGAAGTGTGATTTATCAATTTTTTTTATTATTGCTTGTGCTTTCGGTCACATCTAAGAAATCATTGCCTAACCCAAGGTCGTGATGATTTACCCCTATGTCTTATTCCAAGAGTTTTATAGTTTTACCTCTTGCATTTAGATCTTTGATTGATATTGAGTTAATTGTGTGTGGTGGGCGGTAAGAGTCTAGAAGCACCTGTTTGCATGTGGTTAGCCAGCTGTCCCAGCACTATTTGTTGAAGAAATTACTCTTTCCATTGAGTTGTCTTGCACCTTTGTTAATAATCAGTTGACCATCGTGCAACAATTCCTTCACTGTCATTTCCCTGAGGATGATAACCCAACCCAAATTTAACAAAAGCAAGTTCCAGGTCATCCGGACGACTCCCTAAAACTGAATTCTGCTGCCTGGTCTCTGTGGCAGCCTTTTCCCCGGGGGTTTAAGCATCTGGACATCAGAGTCCTCCAGGGTTCTTGGGCTGGCTTGGTTTCAGGGCTGTAAAGCTCCCTGGTACTTGTCTCATTTCTCTTTTCCTGTCCACTGGGTTGAGGGGACTTTGAGGCTCTCAGAAGGCCACCCTCTGTCCCAGGTTACACAAGAGTTTTCCCAAGTGAATGTCAGAGCAGGCCCTAGAAACTGTGCCTCCCAGCTCTTCGTCCAATTTCAGAACCAATGATTATTTTTAATATAATTTTCTGAAAATGGTAATACATGCATATCAGGCAAAAAATATTTAAATAGTACATTTCAGTGGAAAGCCGATCTCCATCCCACTCCATCCCCTAGTTCTCCATACGTTTCTCCAGGACACCAGTGTACCAGTTTCTTGGGCATCTTTGCCAGGGATATGCTACGCCTGTAAGTATATATTCTATACTCTGCCTCCCCACCCCCACCTTTTTTTTTTTTAACATAGAAGTAGCACACCATACACACTGTACACCTATACTGCACCTTGCTGTTTTCACTTACCATGTTCTCTTAGAGATTGTTCTTATCAATTCGTGTAGAAATGCCATGATCTTTTTGGTAGCTGCATAGCATGGATATATCCTGTATGGGTGTATCATATTTATAATCTGTTCATGAAAGTAAAATCAGAGTCAAGTTTGCAGACTAAATGCATTTTATTCAGGACACAAAATTTTTGCTGCAGCAAAGGAAGCCAGAACAGAAGTAGCTTTGTGGTTCTAGACATGGCAAGCCATTTTATAGACATGAAAAGGAAGTTATTGTAAACTCTGGATAGACTGTATGATGTGTGAACATATCACAATAAAATTACATTAAAAATAAAGGACCTTAGCGTGCCTCCCGTTGATTGGATCAGGGTTTGTCTTTCCTATAGGGACGGGTATAGGGCAGGTGGGCTTTATTTTGTATTGGGTGAAAGTCATGAATTAGGGGCTTGATTGGTTATCTGCTGCTTTGGTGAGGATTTAACATTTCGAAAGATAAAGAGGCAAACTCAAGAGGGCATGGGTTGTTTTGTTTTTTTTTTTTTGACTCTGAGGTGTCCCAGGGCTTTCTCTCTACAACTTTTTCATGTTGAACAAGTCCTTTGTCTTATTTCAATAATTTCTCTTCACTTTTAAAACATTTACTTGTATTTATTCTGCATGAAATGCTTCTTCACTTTTATGTCAAACATTTCCCCCTCTTTTTTAAAAAAAATATTATGATAGCGCACACACACACATATATAGCAAGTAATTTGCCATTTTAGCCATTTTTAAGTATATGATTAAGTGTCACTAATCACATTACTGTGCCACCCTCACCACCATCCATTACCAAAACTTTTCCATCATCCCAAATAAAAACTCTGTACCCATTAAGCCTTAACTCCCTATCCCCTCTTTCCCCGCCCTGATAATCTCTAATCTTTCTGTCTCTATGAATTTGCCGAGCCTAGATATTTCATTTATGTAGAGTCATGCAATATCTGTTCTTTTGTGTCTGGCTTCTTTCACTCAACATGATGGCTTCAAGGCACTTCATTCCTTTTTTCACAGCTGAGTAATATTCCGTTGTACGTAATACATACACATGAGTATGTATTCTGTTGTACCACATTAGCTTGTCCATTCAGCAGTTGACGGACACTTGGATTATTTCTACCTTTGGATATTGTGAATAATACTGCTGTGAACATTGGTGTGCAAATGCCTGATTCCCTGCTTTCATTTCTTTGGGGTATATACCTTGGAGTGGAATTGCCAAATCACACAGCAATTCTATGTTTACCTTTTTGTGGAACTGCTAAACAGTTTTCCACGGCAGCTGGCCATTTTACATTCCCACACTTGATTTCTTTTTTTTTTTTAATACAAAGACATGTAAAGAAGATTTAATCGGCCCACGAGCCTGTTACCAGCATAACACTTGTTGACTTTTTTCAAAAAGCAATTAATATGATCAAGTATAAAATGAAAAAAACAAAAGCTCCTCACATACCAACTCCACTCTATCCCATAATTGCCCCCCCCCCAAAAAAAAACCCATGAGTAGCCATTTGTTTTGGTGTTTGTGTAGCTTCTGGGGACAAATAGGAGATTCCAATGCACTTATGTGTATAACCTTTTAAAATGTACACAATAGGGGTCATAATGCACAGTCTTCTGTCCCATGTATTTTTCACTAAAAATGTGTCTTGGGGCTCTGTGTCCATGTCCGCACAAATTACATTATATGGATATGACATAATATAGGCATCCTCTCCCTGCTGCTGGGTGCTGGTTTTCTTCTGTTTACTCTTACCTATCTATCCCTGTGTGTGTGTGTGTGTGTGTACACTGAATGGCGGGGGTCACGTTTCATTCTTTTTCCATATGAGTATCCCATTATTGCAGCACCATTTGCTGGGTTTTTGTTTCGTTGTTTTTTGGAAAGTACATGGGCTGAGAATTGAACCCAGGTCTGCTGCATGGCAGGTGAGAATTCTACCACTGAACTACCCTTGTACCCCCTCTTTGGGTTTTTTATATTAGCAGCCAGCCTTTCAAAAAAGGCTGCACCATTTGCACCCTGACTAACGGTGTTTGAGAATTATTACCTCATGCCTTCAACAGTGACAGTATTATCAAACTTTTAAAGTTTTGCCAATTCAACACTTGAAAAATAGCAAGCATACTGTGTTTTGATTTGTATTTCTTTAATATGCACTTAATTACAAGTGAGATAGAGTCTCTTTCCATAATTGCTTGTTCCTTTGCTCTTTTTGTCTCATGGCTTAGTCATCACTTTTTCTTATTGATTCAAAAGAGCTCTTTAGTGTATTAGGGGAATTAACTCCAGACCTCCAGTATGGCAGGCCGGAGCTCTGCCTGCTGAGCCACGGCAGCCCGCCCCCATAGACTCACTTTTGCCACAAGGGGGAGCAGCCTGTGGGGTGCTTATTCCTTATTCATCTGTCATCAGTGCCTTATGTAATCTAGGAACAATATTTGGGGGCTTAATAAACACTGCAAGTGTGAATAATGAGGTCAGGCACCCTACTTAGATTCAACAACTTCACCCGACTGTGTTCAAATCCCAGCCGGGCCACTTAGTAGCTGTGTGACCATGGGCAGGTAACTTGCCCTCTCTGTGCCTCAGCATCCTTGTCTGTAAAATTAGGGTAATAGTTTCTACCTCAGGTAAATGAGATAATCCTCATAAAGTGCTGAACAAAATACTCACCTCTCACCTCTGCTCTTTGTTTATTCCTGGATTCACTGCCCACTCCCACTTCCTCCCTTTGCCATGGGTCAGAGTTGAAAGGCAAGCACTGATGTCTCTCTCTCTCCCTGAAGTCCAGAGAGGGAAAGTGCCTCGTCCAAGGTCGCACAGCCCAGCCGGGTAGGACTGGCTCAGAGACTCCAGTCTTCTGAATCATTACATCACTCGCAGGCTTCCTCCCTGATGGACCACTGCAGCTGCTTCCTTCTGGCCACCAGGGGTCGCTTCCTAAACGTAGCCCAAGCTACTAAGGCTCTTGCTTCAGTCTGGTAGGGGCTCCCCGCTAACCTACTAAAAACCAAGCAGCTTCTTCTTTGGTCTGGCGTTAAGCCCCCCAGAACCTGTCCTCTCTCCCCGCGCACCTCCAGTCTTGCTTTTTCCTTATGTGCACTTCCTCCTGGAGCACCCACCCTCCCCTCTGCCTGCACCTTCCAGACCCAGCCTCTCCAATCTATGCCACTTCTTCCAGGCTGCCCTCTGCTCTTCCCCAAACGTTTGTGTATTTCACACTATGAGCCCCGCCCCCCATTCTCTATGACAGTTCACTGCCCACTGAGGCCCACCTCCAGTATTCATTTGGCTTCAAGTAGATGTTTGCTGCAGGATGTGGGGAGTCTTGGGCAAACCCAGACCCTCTCCCCCAAATTATGTGCAGGGCTTGTCTTGGAGGGAACACAATGGGGAGCGGTGGCCGGGATGGATGCGGAGCAGCCTTGATTTGCTGTGTGACTCTGAGCCAGTGACTTCCCCTCTCTGGTCCTCAGTCCGCTCATCTGTGAACTGAGGGGGCCTGTTGGGAGGAAAAGGGAAGGGGAATGTTGTGCGGCGATGGTGATGTGTGTAGGGGCAGTTGTTACAGGTCTCCATGGGAGGTGCTGGGGAGCTTGGCATAAGGCATGTTTATTTGGGTGCCTTAAGGCGCCTACGCGAAATGCTGGGGGCGACAGTGCCCACTCCCCACCCACCCCGACTGCGCGCCTGGACTGCATAACCCCCTCTCCGCCCGAGGCGCGTCCTCTGCGGCGGCCCCACCGACCCCAGCGTCCTCACCTCGCAGGGGCTCCGATGACGTCGGCGGCGGGGGCGGCACTCGTCGTCTCCCCACCACCCCACCCTCCCCGACACCCACGCGCCTTCCAGAGGGGAAACTGAGGCCCGGCGCGGAGAGGCCGCCTGCCAAGGTCACGACACGCAGGGCGGGCAGGAGGAACGGCGCACGGGGAGGCCACCCGGGCTCCCGAGCTCCCCTCCCCGCCACCCCGCCCCCACCCCCGCGCCCGGCCGGTCCCCGACGCGCTGGGGCCGCGCCCGCGCTCGGCTCTCGCCGCGGGGACCGCGCCGCGGCTCAGCGGCTACAGGCGGACCCACGAGGTAGGAGGCGGGCCGGCGGGGGGCGCGCGCGACGGCAGGCTGGTGCAGTGCGGCGCCCTCCAAGCCCCAGGGGAGCCGGGGCTGGGGCCGGGGACGGCGGGGGGCTGCGGCCCGGGAAACCCCCTGCAGGAGAGTCCTTGGGCTGCAGTTCCGCCCCCGGAGCCGTGGCTACGCGGACGCGCGGGCAGCTCTCGGGAACCCGGGGCCGGAGCGGGGGCGGGAGGGTCGGCCGGAGGTCGCGGGCGGGTGCGCGGAGCTGGGGAGCGGGGGAGGAGGTTCCAAGGCCGCAGTCACCGAGATGGCACCGGCCGCGGGGTTGGGGGTTGGGGGCTGCGGATCAGGGGGCGGCAGGCGCGCGAGGATCGGGGTCGCGGCCACGCAGGCGTCCGGGAGGGCCCAGGGGCGCCAGCTCCGGTTTTTTCTTAGCTGGGGCTCTGCGAGCGACGCGCACTGGTTCTGGAGTGGGGAGGACGCAGGAGGCTGAGGCTCCGCGGCTATGCGGAAGTCTTCTCCCGATATTTTGCGAACGCTTAAGGCGCGATCTTGGGGCGGTGGAGAAGTGGGGCGAGAGGGCTCCATCTCCGCGTCGATGCAGTTGACTGTCTCCCCGAAGTTTTGGGACGTGAACTCAGGCCCTGAGGGTCGCTATGCGTAGCCGGGTGCCCCTGCCCTATCCCCTGCCCCTCCGTCTCTCCGCTCCCGGCGGAGAAATCCAGCGGCCGCAACCTGGGTCCGGGGCCTACGGGGTGGTGGGGGAGCTTGAGGCATCCCAGGAATTCGCTGGGAGCCAGAGAGACGCGCCCAGAGAGGGGGTGAGGCGCTTTGGCGGGGCCCGAGGGGCCGAGTTTGGCTCTACCCCTGACCCCCGCCTTTGTGTCTTTGGCGGGGGCGGGGGGCGCTCTGTCCCGGCCACCACATGGGCAAGGGGCTAGTTCTCAAGTCTAGGGGTGGGGAGCCGGTTGGGGAAGGAGCTCGGAGGCCCTCCGGGTCAGACCCTCAGGGAGTCTGGAGTCGGTTTAGGGGGCAGTGCTTGGGGGTTGGAACAGCCAGAGCCTTTGTAACTCTGGAACAGTCTTCATACTGGGCAGGAGGGGCTTGAAAGGTGAAAGAGACTGTTCAGGGGCCCAGAAACCCTATC